>WAAD01008409.1:68464-265622 GCA_013389945.1 Fregata magnificens
GCCCGGCCCGCGGCGCGGGGAGGGAGCTGCCGGGCATCCCCGCCTGGCTCTGCCCGGGCTGCCTGCCGGCGGGGGAGTGCGTGTTCCGGGGCAGCAGGCAGGGGTGTCGGCGGGGGCTGGGTGATAGACAGTTCAGAGCTTCAGTTTTCCACAGGAAATGGCAGAAGCGCAGCTGAGCGCTCGCAAGCGAGATCAAACTTTGCTACATATGCAGTGGTTTGGCCAGAGATTGCGTGGTTGGCGCTGAAATGCAGTCTTTCTGGACAGATTTCATTCATGTTGCTGCTTGTTTACCCAGAGCTTGACACAGATGCAACACGGTGATGCATCAACTTCCTGGGGATTTTTTTTTTTTCTTTTTAAACGAAGAGCCCAGTATTTTTAATGAGTTGTCCTTCGGTAGAGCAGGATCCCAAAGTTGACGTTTCTTATTTCAGCTCCCTCTGTTTGTCAGGGAAGGGAAAATGGAATGAGCCGCGTCTCAGGGAGTCGGAGTTAAAATAGGGTGGTTTTCTCCTGCCTTCTCCTAAGCGAGCACAGGCACATGCAAACGCTTTTATTAAGCTTAAATACAAAATACCTGTCAAGCTGAGATGCAAATATTGGGGAAAAAGGAACTGGGAGAACAAGGATAACTGGAAGTCTAGATCAGGTCTACAGATAAGCCCTGTTAAGTTGTTATAGGCACAGAGGATGCATTACAGCTAATTATCTATTGTGTTAAGACACCTTCCCTCCCATAAGAGACCCAAAGGAGGATGCCAAGCAGGAGCAAAAGAAAGGGGCAAATCCTCCTCCCCGGTGGAAGAAGGTGCGGCTCCGTTATATTCCCCTGGCGGTTTTACTCCAGCCATGGATGTCCTCCCCAGAGGCTCTGCTGAACCTCCCCTCGAAATGCATCTGCTGTCGGGGGCATGTGTTGCAGGACCCTCGCGCTTTATTTTAGCGCTGCTGCAGGCAGGCATGTCTTTCCCAGGAGTGCCACTGTTGTTTTTTAGCTCGAGTCCTGGTTCTGTGCCTGTAGGTTTCAGAAGGCACTGTGTTGCATTTCTGACATTGCAGCACTGGCTGTGCAGGCTCCTACTGAGCCTTTCATTTTGTTTTGCGGCGCTCTCTAACTCCCTCTGTATCAGCTCGGTGGATTTAAATGAACTTCATTCTGACCCTCATTTATCTCCTTTCCAGGGACCCGATTCGGAGTTTTTGTCTCCATTTTGTTGTAGCTTTACCTGGCACAGATCTCCTTGGTAGCTCAGTCCTGACTCAAGCAAATGGCATTTTTCTAAGATGTTCGAATCAGACCCAAGCAAGTTGTCCATTTTGTTTTACCTCTCTCCCTGTGTCATTATGTTTTCTGTGCAAATGACTGTAATGCTGTTTTGCTTTTTAGCATCTTATAATAAGTAGTTTGACATCCTGTCATACATATTTAGAGTTACAGGTGCGAACAAGAGTCAGACCTTCTTGTAATAAAAGCCATTTTTTATTGCTGTTTACATTTATTTAGATTTAATCCAAGGACGCGCTGCATGCTCTTAAGTACTTTCATGGCAACTAAAACAGCCATTATAAACCATTAAACACATCAGTCTGTTTCCTCACCAGTGAGATATGTATCTGTTTATATAGTCCTCACCATTTTGATGTCTGAGTGCTCCATGGTTTGTTGCAAATGTTTTCTTCTCAGGCACTTAAAAGGTGGGGAAGTCTGATGTGAGAGATTATTTGACCTGCTCGAAACTATTTGGGCAATCTGTGGTAGCAGGCTAGGACGGCTGGAAGCTACATCTCTGTATAGCGGCATAACCACAAGTTGATCCTTGCTCTGTACTCAGTACTTGAAACACCATGATAAAGCAACTTAATAGGTAACAAACTTCTCCTCACATCTCTCTGCACTACTCTAGGAGAAGAGACAGGTCTTGCACTCTGGAGGTTCGATAAATCTGGGTGCCACTCCCCAGCTGGGTGGCATGTGGACACGCAGGCACTGAAATCGGTGGATTTGGTCCATCAGATGTGGATGAGAAGCGGTGGCAGGGTCCTTTCTGGAGGTACCACAGCCATCACAATTTGAGTGAAGGGGGGAAAAGCAAAGCAGTGCAAAAGCAAACCCCCTAGCAGTACCTTTTCTGCAGGCAGTTTTTTTGGGGAGAGGCAGTGTCTCTCTGGCAGGCAAATGTCAAACCTTTAAAAATTTTCCAGGCTAAATTCAACACCTTAACTTCCATCCGGACAGCGAGACAGGCAACCCGTGAAGATCACGGGATGCAAGTATGCGAGCAACACGAGTTTGTGCATGATGTAGTCTGAGATTGCTCTAATATAGTTTGTGAACACGAGTGTTGGGGAAGATGGTCTGAGGATCTGCAAGACACAAACCAGCCTTTGAGGGCTTCCCTGTCAGCTGTGCAGAGCATTTAGTGGTTTCAGCTGAGGTTTTTGAGCCTGGTGTCATACCCAGTCATCTTGGAAGCTGCTGAATAAGATCAGGATTGCAAGATAACCTTCTCCTTCCTGTAAATGATGGTTATGTGCCTTCAGACAAAGAAGATGTCTGAGCCGGTTCTTTTGGTGGGTGCTTCAGCCCGCTGGGTTTGTCTTGGGTATGTCTGGCCCAAGCTTGGACAGCTGCCTCGACAGGAGCCGTGTTCTCCAACCAGGTGCCTGCTCATTTCTCGTGCAGAGTTAAAGGCGTGTCGATGAAGGTGGTGGCACTCCTTCGTGCATTGCAGGCAGCAGGCCACAGCTCCTTGATAAGCCTCTTGACAACCTCTTCTGTGGTACGGGAGTAGGGATGACAAAGGAGAAGCGGGCAGCGGCGTCAGGAGCAAGCCGCTGGAGTATGCCAGCAGTTGCTGGCATCTTGGTTGAGCTTATCCTGGTTACTATATCAGAAAGAACAGACCTTAAAAGCACTCTGAGGTAGTAATCCCCCCCCCCCTCCCCCACGCAACCAGAATTTTAATGTCGTGGTTGAATGAAAATAAAGAACTTCACTTTTGGGATTTCATCGGTGCTCAAATGTTTCAATTACGAGCTCCGTCTGAACAGCACAGTACACATTTTACATCCTGTAACAGTCACGCGGAGCGTTATTTCCCTTGAAATAGTGGGAGCAAAATATTATGTACTCAATGAAAGGCAGTAAAAGCTGGCACCTCTGTGGTTTAAGCTACATTATTTTTGTTTCTTTATTGCTCATCAAACCCCTACTTTTTAGGCCAGATCTGGGAGCTGCTTTGAGATGACTGGGAAGTTTTCCCAGGTCTTGGATCCAGCGCAAATCGTAGGAGTAAGTCCACGTATTTCATTTTCACAGGGGATGGTTGGATGGCAGGTCCAAATAGCTCAAACTCACCTACGCTGTATTATAGAGGTCCTCTTTTACCAGGCGGAGGAATGGTATTAGACAACACTTAGATTAATATAGAGTTTAGAAAACAGGTTGTTTTCATTTCAGTCTTGGGGGCCTCCTTATCTTGTGTTGCAGGACTCGTGGTGGGAAGGGCAGAGGCTGTGAGGTCGACAGCCAGGGAGCCGGGGATCGTGGGGAGGAGGTTTTTGCGGAGCAGCCAGTGTGCATAACAGCCTTGTCTGTTTGTGTACAGCTACTAAAAATAGTTATTTGGAACCCAACTGCATCCCTGTGGTTTCTTCCTGTTCTTAATATTATTTAGAGAGGAAGACACAACAACTAGGAAGAAACCCAGGATTAGGTCAGGCTTGGCTGACACGTGTCAACTAACCTCAGTTTAACCTCAGCCTCTTCTCCTAATCCAGGCGAACTAGAGGGACTCCAAGCGAATGAGCGGTACCAATATATTAGCACAGCTTAACCAAATCAGTCAATGCTTTTAAGTTCTGATACATATGTATACATACGTGTGTGTATATAGAGACCATTCACTTCCCCTACTGGTGAGCATACTGCTATCTGTTACTTCTCTGCTTTCTATTGTAATTGAACCATTTGAGATGCTATTATGGCTTTAGGGGCAATATAAAAATCAATCTAAAACTTATTTCAGCTAGGATGATAGAGGAATATTTGGGCACAAATGGAATTTCATGCCTTTTTCCTGGGCTCTTTTTAACTGCGGTTTTAAGAACATCCTTTTTCCCCCATTATATTTCACTCTTATTTTTTGCTAGTAAAAAAAAATTTAGAATACAGTTTGAAGTGTCGTATATGCGCCTGTATGTTATACTTAGGCGTCTTCGCTATTATGTTTTTCCCATCTGCTTCTGGGCACTTGAGTCCCTTGCCCAGAGGTTGACATCAGTAGCGGTGCAGCAAATGATGTGTATTTTTGCTCGTTTCTCTTACTTGACAACGTCCCAAGCAAACTTCCACAGCCTCTCTAAACAAGTTGTGCATTTGTACCCTCTCCAGATGGGAGAGAGAGTTGCCTGCTCAAAAGGGCAGAAGGTTGTGCCTGGTCGTGGCTTGTGGCCACCGATGCTGGTGAGAGCTGGGATGGCAGCGGGGAAACCGTGCTCCTTCCCTGGAATGGGGTGGGTTGCTTGAACACCTGGTGTTGGCAGGAGTGGGACAGATGGACGCTGAGTGTATGTGCGCTCGTTGCAGACCTCTGTTGCCTTGTGAGGGTTGAGGAGCAATGGTGGGACTGGGAAGTAGAAACCCAGTGGGAGGTTGCTGTTTGACTGACTGGCTGATGAAAGTTTGTTTCTCTCTGGACAGTTTTATTCATATAATTTGTTTCAGTTATGAGTATAACGTAAAAAAAAAAAAATCCCAGAAATGGTTATACCAGAAACACCCAGAATAATCATAAAGATGATATATGCCAATATGATTATTCCCTTTATCATGTTGGAAAGTACCTTAATAGCAGTTATAGCCGTGGTCACGCTAGGGAGTTTTAGGGCTGCAGCTATACCACTTAGTTTCTGATGTAAATGGGGCTTTGGACTTATGATTGGGAAATATGACTGTATATACAAGGAGCATGTTAGGGGCATAACAGTGTAATTTTAGCAGTATATTGGGTTCCTGGCTTTTTTTTTTGCTTGAACGGTAACAGGCTTCAAAT
This sequence comes from Fregata magnificens, assembly GCA_013389945.1. NCBI lineage: Eukaryota > Metazoa > Chordata > Aves > Suliformes > Fregatidae > Fregata > Fregata magnificens. The sequence goes on from WAAD01008409.1 coordinate 73,522, forward strand.
AGTCTTTCAACCTGCCTGTGACCTGGTGACACAAGGTGCAGGTGAGCATTAGGGACAACTTTGCACCTTTCCCTAATGCTACTGCAAATGCTCTCTCTTCTGTAGCTGCTCAAAGTTCCTTTGAGTAACTACATTTAGTGCATTGGCCTTTGTGCAGTGTGCATTGAACCAAGCTGTCGGTTATCAGTCAGAAATCTTCCACATTGTCCAGAGTAAATAGCCAGTGGTGCACCAGCTGGGGACTTGAAAAGCCTGAGCCTTTTCTCCCTTGTCCTGGACAGGGACCTGGTTCTCCTCTCTCAGAAGCTAGACGAAGGCGTGATGGTCTTCCCCCCACCTCACCTCCAATGAAGGTGTGAAAGGAGAAGGTCATGCTCAATTAGATGACACCAGAGAAGAGAGCTGTTTCCTGGAGTGCGTGGGCACTGGGAATTAAATCCTCTGTCTGGAGTAATTTCCTCTGGCCAATGTGTCGTGCAAAAAGAGCGGGGGCTCCTTTCAGACTGCTCGCTGAAACTAGCAGCTTCCACCCAAAATAGCTTTGTTGCTGGCCCAGTGGACACTGTACAGAAGAAGCAAGGAGGGGATGGATGGGGGAGTTTTGTCACCAGGACGTGCTCTCTTGCTGTGGGGATCACGAGCAGCAGTGCTGCCACCGTTTGCGTCCCAGAGCAGGTTGGCCTGAGACGGCTGCTTGGAGCCCGGCAGACTGCTCCTGTTGTCTCCTTTAACACCAAGTGTTAGCATTAACTGCTGGGCAGTGAAATGAGCAGCTGGTTGGTGTTGTGGGCCGAGTTTTCCAGTGCTGTCGCCTCCAAAATCTTCTGTATGATCTTCACAGCGTGCATCAGTGCCTGCTCACTTTCCCAGTCTCCTCCCAGTTTCAACACTTTGCTGGTGCCTCTCTCAGTCTCCCAGGCTGGGCTGTCGTGTCCAGCCCTGGCAGCGGTGCTGTCCTGCCCGTCCCTCCGTCCCAGCGCTCCCACCCGTGGCTCTGGCTGCAGGGTGTTTTGCTTTGCCCCAGGCATAGGAGGTTTCAGCAGGGTGTAAAGAAAAAGTAGGGGCTTTTTTTCTTCCTTTGCTCTTCCTGTTTTCTTCCTCACCGAAAGCAATTTACTGCACCATCTCCACATAAATCTGTAATTATAATTGTTATGCACCTGATAAGTATTTTAAAGGTTTTAAAAGACATACAGATGGAGTCAAAATTACCCCAGAGCTTGTGCAGTCAGCTTAACCTGTAGTTACTTTGCCAGAAGTGTTCAATGGGGAGAGCCTGAAAAAAACCCGCAGACATTATAGAGGACTATGCCAGCCGAAGCCTCAAATGCGGCTTTCAATCTGTCCTTGCTTTCAGGAATTTCCTACAACAAAGAGTACCAATCAGTGGGCTCAGCGTGGCCACGTTTGTCTGTCAGCGTGTAAGCTTCCCATTTTCCCAGAAAGAAATACAGCAATCTTGCTGTTGTAGGCTGTGAGGAGATACAATCTGGTGGTCAGTCACTCCTTTTGCTTTCCATAAAGCTACATCTCTCTTCTGTGAAAGCAGAAGAGAGGAGGCCGCTCCTCAGGTGAAATGAGTCAGTGAGAAGGCAGCTGTAGGCTCATTTTGATGGCAGGAGTGAGGAGTATGTTTCTGGGAGCAGCTGAAGAATGAGGAGCCATCGTTGGTGTTGGTCGGTTCAGCAGCATGGATGGGTTACAGGCACTTCTGCTGATACCTTGCTGAGGCTGCAGAGGCTTGTCTTGGTTATTTTAATTAATTTAACCTGTTATACTGAACCGATGCTTTTGAATCATCACACTCTCTTACCATGGCAGTTTGTGGGCGAGGAGGAAGTTGCACAGCATGGGACGTGACCATTTTCTTGGGCCTCTGTTCAAGCAGTGCCTGTCATGTTGATGGTATTTTATTTTCTTTCTTGATTCCTATGCTCAGTTCATAGTAAGCAGTACCCTTTTTTTGGTGTAATTATTCCTGGAAACAACCCAGGAGGTTTTATAATGTGGTACTGTAAGAGGGCTGTTGTCATCCTGTAGTGAATACATGGACCAGCTTGGGGGCTGAGAAGGTGCTTGGGACACTTGGAATTTCCCACGGGGATTCTCTTGGCTCATCACTGATAAGGAAAAGAAATCAGGTTTGATTTGATTTAGAGTTAAATGATACTGGATTGGTAGTAAGGAACAGGAAGAAAATTACACCACTTTTACCAACAGGCCTCAGGACAGGTGATCGTGCCCCTGCTGAACTGAGCTGGCAGAGGTGGGTAAGGGAGGAGGGACTTGTTCACCCCAGTTGGTTCCAGACCATTTACAAGCACTGTGTTAAATGGCATCCTACTTGTTCAGAAATTTTGGGTCAAATTCTGGTCCTGGTGGCTGTCACACAGACCTGGTGTAAATCTGTGTGGTGGCACGTGGCTGGCTGTCATCGGTGAGCATAACATCTGCTTGGTGGGAACTTCATTGGCATGACACTTTGGGACTGGGCTCTTCCTACTGTTGTGCTTAACGCAGTAATGGATGTTGATACAGGGATCTTTCAAAAGATCCCAGTGTGTGGAAGCACAGGAGACAGGTACAAGCTCTTTTTCCCCAGTGTTGTAAGGCAGCTGAAAGTGAAAGTGCAGGGAGGGATCAGTCCTGCAGGATGTGTGGGAGGCCGGATGCTCACCAGGAGATAGGAGCGTACGGAGGCGTTGCAGCCGAGCCGGGAGGGATGGGTAATACCTTTGGGTCAGCAGATTTGCAGCCTGCTCCCAGAGCCCTTACGTGGATAGATCTCACTCTTGTGAATGGCACATGGACGTCACGTGGCCGTGAAGGTCTCGGGACAGGCTCGTAGGTGAGCAGGCGAACAGGAAGCCCCAAGAAGATTAGAGAAGAGGCCTCTTCAAGGACCGGATTTCTGTACTTGACTGCTGCGGAGTAGCACCTGGACCTGCGAGAGTCTGAGGCTTTAAAATTAATAAAAACACCCTGCTTTTAAATTGCACTGCTTGAAATATTGCTCCCAGGTGGGGGAAGTGAACAGGGCCAGGGTTGCAGCAGAGGTATGGTGAATGCATTTGCATTTTCAAGGCGGTCAAATAATTGTAGGAAACTTTGCATCCCGCAGTGTTTCGCAGTTTCTCTGGCCCCGTGGTAGTCTTGGATAAACACTGCTGGGCTATAGTGCCTTTGCTAATATATTGTGTTTGGCTGTGAACAAGGAGCTAAAGTTGGGGAAGGTCAGCTTTTCCTTGCAGAGGGCTGAGCAAGCCTTGCAAACCCTTCTCTGGGACGTTATCTGTCAGGGATTTGGAAACACAGAGCTTGTGGGGCTATGGGCTGTATCCAGTCACCAGGCTGCAGGTCCTTCACCCCAGGTGAAGCATCTTCACTTCTCCATCAGCTCAAAGCAGAGGATGGTAGCAAGGCAAGCTGCCACCGGCGAGGCAGGCCAGATGCCCGGGGACTGATGCTGAAATCCCAGCCCTTTGGTGGGAAGAGCTGCCAACAGAAAGGAGAGAGATTTCAGAGGTCAGAGTCATTTTGGGTAGCCACTGAGATGCTTTTTGTGGAGGATGCTAAGAAGATTTTTTTGTAATACAAGGGCATTTTTTTGTATGCCAGCATATCACAGAGGTCAGATTCACTGAATCATTCACTGTAAGTCTGGGTAGGTAGATTATTTTGCTCTGGGTTGCAGTATAGTGTACAAAACTGCTAGGGGCTAGATGCAGGTAGCTCTGATGCTGTTACTTCCCCTGATGCTTATAAAATAAGGGTCACAAAACTCAATACTTCAGAAAAATTATCCTTGTGCTACTGGTGTTATTTCACTTCTCTAGCGTACATTTTGTGTGGAGTGATGTATGATACAAGATATTCCAAAGGTATTGCTAAACCCAATCCTGTAGTCCTCGCCTGGGCAACATTCCCACTGATTTTTGGTGGCGAGGGCGGCCCCTCAAACACCAGGACGAGCTCTTGCATTTGGTAACAAACTGAAGAAACTCTTAGGTCAAAGGTGTAGGCCCAGATTGTTTTGCTAAAAATAAGCTTTTTCAAAACTGAAGATCAAGATCAGTACGTCACTGCAGATATTTATTCCTAATTTGAAGGGAAAATGTTTTTTGGTTGTGGGGTTTTTTTGGTTGTGGTTGCCGCCGCCGCCCCCCCATGGCTTTACTGATTGACGGTGTTCAGCTTAAAGACTGCTTGGCACAGCCTGTAAGCCCTCGTGCTAACTGGCTAGCCTATTTCCGCTGGCCCACATAAGAAAAACCCTAAAAATAGTCCAGCAGCATATGTTTTCAAAAGTAAATTAGATTTTAAAAATAAGAGCTTCAGTTTAATTATCTGGCATGCTCTTAGTAAGGAGGAGGGTTTTCAAAATACACAGTTCCTTTAACATGGGAAAAACCCGACAAATCCCAAAACCTGCCCCTCAGTAGTTAGGACCTGCTGTTGTGCTTTACCTATTAGGTAGTTCTTCATTATACCACCATGCTCACAAAAAATTGCCTTGTGCATCAAATGGTTTTGGATAATGAAAACAGTTTTGTAAGGTGAGTGAATGCAGGGGCAGACACCAGCAATGTGGAGACTATTTTTAATGAAAAATTCCTGCCTGTGTGAATGCATATGATGCCTTGCCTTCCATCTTAAAGAGCATGTTTGGTGAACCACAGGTAAGACAAGCAGGAGTAATTTCACCTATTTCATAGGTTTAAATGCAGGAATGAGATAAACACCTATCTAATGCAAAGGATGCTGAACTTATGTGGCAATGTTCTTGCAGCTGAAAGCTGGGAGCCAAAGTAGGTAAGTCGGTGACGCTGTCTGTCTGACATATATCAGCAGTTAAACTGTGGTGGCTGAATGCTTTTAAAGTAAGATTAAATACAACAAGAGAAAAATACCCTAGCCAAAGCTTATTCCCCCTTAAGCATACAGATACTCTAATTGATTTTCAGGAAGAATATGGACTGTCACCTCTCTTCGGCACATAGAAACTGCGTATGCGTGGGATAATTGGCGGGTTTTATAAGGAGACCTGTAGTGATGAGAGCCATCAAACCGCCAGAGCAGATGGGGATGCTGATGTCTGCCGGCTCTGCCTCCTCTCCACTGACCAGGGTTGTCATGGGGAGAGAAGGGCTCGAGACAGAGCTTGACGTTGTGGAGAGACTTGGGAGTTATCAGATGGGTGGGAAAACACTGCCTTATCAGGGCTGGTGAGGTTCTATCGAGACACCTTTAATTACAGACGGTGTCAGTGTGAGGCAGGAGCTGGTGAGTCACAAAGTGTTTTCTAAGGTTTTGGGCTGGCCCTGGATGCTCAGGCGTTGGCCGCTATTGCAGGTGACTTCTCTTTCATTTGGAGCGAGGAGGGGCAGCCGTGGCAAGGTTTTTCTTTGGAAGGGACCCTGCCATCCTTACCCCTGCCTTTGTCACCTTGAGATTAGATGGCTCTGGTTTGCTCAACCTAGGGCTATGGTTTGAGACTCCCTGGGAGTTCACCTGGAATGCTGCTGCCTGCTTAATAGCTGCTTCTCATGCAAACAGTGCAAACACACCCAAACTGCAAAACTGGCTACAAAGCTAGTTGCTGAGCAGAGTTAGACCTGTACTGTTGAAAGGAGCTGCAAGGCCCACGGGCAGCTTGTGCAATCCATGTTGCATACTTTCGACAGTGCTGCTGAGACATCCCTGGCTGGAGTGAGAAGGTGCTGTGGGCACACTGGGGTCTTCAGGATTGGGATTCACACCTTTTGTGGTCTGGTAGGGTCTGAGTTGGATGAGCCCCTGGGAAAACATCCATTTTGGGGGTAAGGACAGCGTTTAAGGGAAGAGGGGTTGAGAAAATGAGGACTTTGTAGTTTACTTCTCCCCTTGACTGTGGCTTGAGGAGCATCACGGGGACAGGTTCTGATCTTGTTCCCCGTGAAGGTTCGCAGTGCTGCTGGCATTGCACTGATATGCTGAAATAGTTGTCGATATTTAAGCACACAAGTGTTGGCGGTGGCATGAGGAAAAATGAGAACAATTCAGCAGCCCCATAAAACATCCTCTGAGCCTGGAGTAATTAGTTCAGTTTCGGTAGCCTCATTTCCAGAAAGAGAAAGAATAGAGCAAACAGCAGAAAAGATAATGAAAGTCAGGGGGGGGCCCAAGGGGGATATTTTGGTACGGTGATAGTCAACCAGAGTGGCGTTATTTGGTCCAGAAAGAAGGCACCCAGGGGAAGCTGTGATTGCACTGTGTAAGAGAGTGAGTGGCAAGGCGGGAACTGATCAGCCGCCTAATTTTTTGCAGAGAGCCAGGATGTGAGAAGATTAAATGAAACTGAAAGAGAGTGAATTTAAAATAACTCTAAAGAGCCCTCTCCTTTCTGCAACGTACTGGGGGGTTTGTGGAGCTGAATACTGCAGGGAGTGACTGGGAAACAATGTGCTGGGGTTATGCACACGAAGGAGACCATTTCTAAAGATTATTAATACTCTGTCTGATATTAATAATTGCAGAGGAAGTACTGTTTCATGTTTTAGCCCAAGCTTTGCTTGGACAGCCTTCCCAGGCATTGCACAAGACGTGGCGGGTGTTCCTGGCCTTCCTCTGCACTGCAGAACCATTCGCTGCTGACTGGGCGCTCTGCAAACAGAGGCTCCTTCCTCCAGTATTGTTCACACGAATAAACTTTATTCCTTTCAGTAGTCCTGTGAATGAGTAAGAGCCGCAGGACTGAATGATCTACTGTTCTGAGCTCGTTTCATGGTAACTTCTGTAGGTTTTCTCCTGCAATTTTGACACGGGCAAATCCTCCCTCCCTGGCTTTCATATGTGCTCTCTGCGTTAGGAGTGGTGACCCTCTAGATAGAGTTGCTTTTTTTTCCCACTTAACTTCAAAGAAGTTCAGTATTTACGTAAGCGGCTTGCTAACTTACTGCATTCTGGCTTAATCTCTCTCGAATGCCTTTCTGAAAATAGTCTGTCCAGATGAGGTAAAAATATTCACTGTTGAAGCAGACTATTTAGAAATAGCTGTAATTTTGAGTTGTATCAAATAGAAATCCAAGCATTTGCATTTGATTAAGGACAGGTGTTTAACTTTTTGTGCAGCTGGTTTTTAGGTTGTTAACTAGAATTTTTGACCTACTGGAAAAAAAACCCCTCACTATATCTGGCGTCGATGCTATAGCGCCATGAACTTGGTGTCAAGTAGGAAGAAGGATGCAAAGCACCGCTTCATTACACTAGACTGTTGCATCAATAATGTAGTAATGTAATGTCTTGGAGGGAAAATAATGGGCTCTAATGGTGTAACCAGTGTGCTTACTGATACCGTAGCACAATTAATTGCAGCTTTCTTGGAATTAAGTGCTGTGAATAATTTCTCTTGGAAGTAGATGCAGGGCATTTGAGCTTAACCTCCTCCCTGCAAGGAGGCCGGTAGCCTTATCCTGTTCTCTTGGGACAATCCGCAGAAAAATAAAAATGTGGCTCGTTAATTGAAAATGATGGGAGTGAGTTTCTCCATTTGTCGTCTAGTGGCGTGCAAGAGGCCGGTGCTGTGCTTTCTCAGGCCTGTGTTTTGTGCCTCCCCCATAACCGCGCGGACTGACTGGGGGGAGGAGTGCCATGGAGGGGCTGTGGACTTCAAGGCTTTGCCCCCGTGTCTTTCCATGTGGGACTGTGAATCATAGGACCGAGGTCATGGCGGAGGTCTGTCATCTTTCTAACAGCACTGAATTTGTCCGAGAGGCTGGCAGTGCTTGCCTGAACGCTGTACCCTCAGGGAAGGGTTCGATCTCCCTGAGAAAGGCAGCTGGCTCATGGTGGCCCCTTCTATGGTACCCAAGCTTGGCATGGGGAGCAAGCTCTCCGGAGGGCTGAGCAAGCTGTGAGGGAGGATGGGCTGCTGAGACAGGGAGTAGACTCCATGTTTTATTCAATTGCTGAGTTATTTGTTATTGTGGCCAAAACCCAGGGGTGGAGGGATGAGGAGGACTTCGTGCTTGGGTTGGGTTGATGAAAGCTTTTTCCATCTTTGTGTTGTTCAGCACACTCCTGTGTCACTTCTTCAATGCCGAACAAAGGTTCAGCTTGCCGCCAGCCTCCCCCTCCATGGGGGAAAATGGTATAGTTTCTCCTAGATCTTTTGCTTCCGTGACACTTGCAGAAACACAGTTGTCAGTGGCCATCCCTTGTGCCATAGTCTGCCCAGAGTTAGCTGAAATCTACCTGTGAGCTGGAAGGTTGCTGGGGGCGATGGAGGGACTGGCAGGCACATGCAACCACGTAAACCTCGTTTTCTTAGAAATTAGGTAAGAAATGCAACTTCCCATTTTGCAAGGATTTTGAGAAATGGTCTTCATGTGCTCGTTCATATTTCCTTTAAACTCACTTAACAATCATGCTTGTGTCACATACAGACAGAGACTTACAGGAACTGCAGCTCAGGCTCCAAACACGGTGGTTTACAGGCACCCCAAAGGATCCTGATGTCTTTGGCAGGCAAAGCTCTCACTGGTTTTGCATCACAGTGGGCTCCAAGATGTGTCCTGCTTTCTTTGCCATGTATTATCGAGAGGGGGCATCCAGAATAGGAAGGAATACATTTGTTAAAGCATTTTATAATGCACCTTTGTCCCCCACTGTGAAACTGAACAGGATGTTTATGAAGGGATTTTCAGTGACAGTTGTCTGTTAGAAGGTTTCTTTCCTGTTATGAAGTGAAAGAATTCTTCAGTTTTATCTTTTAATTTGTTGTAAAAGAGCCAAAATGATACATTCAATCATTTCATAACCACTCACTTTCAAAACTGTATTTATCTGATCTTTTTGCTGCAGAGGATAATTGGTTTATATAAAACTAAGTATTTTCTGGTAGCGGGTTACTTGCTTTTTCACACGTATGTAGCAGCTTCATACTTCAGTTCACAGAAGTGACAGTGTGCGTTTAAAAAGTGGGACACTTTGTGTAGCATAGAGAAGCAGTCATAGGTATCCGTGTGATGTGAACTTGGGACTGGGACTTACTGGGAAGATTCACCATTTAATTACCTGAGAAGAGGAACTCGCCCTTTCACAGGAATTTGCTGGAATTTTGCTGGTAGCACTTTCTGTTAATAAACATTTACCTCATTACCTGAAGATGCTATGTACAGACAGACGTTTAGTGTATTGTAGACTACCTGTAGCCATAAGCCCCCAAGGGCATAGCCAGCTAATGGTGGTGGTGGAGCTTCCTCCCCGGGAACAAGGGGGACCTTATGTGCTTGGGCCACAGGCCAGGCTTATTTTTTCTTACATTCGCTACATGAATTTGGTGTCAGCTTTCTTCCAAACGGTACAAAATCATAATTTATTTTATTTATAGAGCTGTGTGATTTATACCCTGAGATATGTCTCGGTGGTTTCAAATTACAGAGAAGCATGGAAATACTGGCTGATTTTTCCCTTACCCAGTCCATAGACTCCGAGCTGCAGGTCCAAGCCTAAAACTTAGCAGATGGTGATGAAAGCAGAATTGAGTTTCATGGCCTCAAGTCTTGCTGTAAACCTTTCCTAGATTTCTGCTTCCTAATACCTGATGAAGACATGCTGCAATGATCTTCCTTAGGCTTATCATTATTGTGAGAGAAAGTGACTTCAGTTCCATTTAGGTCAAGTATATTATCAGGCAGATCTAACGGTTGAAGAATGGAAAAGTTCCATTGAAGTCAACATAGCTGTGTTTTAAAACAAAACAAAAAAACACCCCCAAAACAAAAGACCAACCCACCAAATGAGTCTGTGACCTGCTGTCTTCTGAAGTTATTGAGAGTTGACCTAGAAAAGATATATACATCCTTCTGTTAATCACTGTATTTTACTGTGGTTTCTATTCCTGGAGCGTGCTTGTCAGAGAAAACCATCTCTTGTATTTGAACTTTCATCTAGCGCTTCCCTCCTTAGACAATTTTCAGTGATACCAGCCTTTGAGTTTGAAGCTCCGCTGTTGATGGAAGCTGTCCTTACAACACACACGCTTGAAATACCTCAAAATGAATGACTGATGGGGACATTAGCATGTAGTATGTCACAGCTTTGGCATGCCACCTGTTTGCGAGGGCAGCTTAAGGGATGCTATCCAGATCTAGCAAATATGCCACAGCTTGTTGCCATCAGGTTACCCAGTGCCTTCTCCTGGTGAATACGAGTGATTCTCTGACAGGGAGTCGTTTCAGGCAGTCTTGCTGCCTCCGGGTGCTGGATAAGCTGTCGGATAGTTGACAATTTGCCTCTGTTTTACATGTGTAAATGTAGCATTGGGAAGCACCACCTCCCTTGAGCATGCACAAACCAACCTTGTACTTGTGCACGTATTTTAGTCTGGGGATGTTGAGGTTTGCCGTTGCCTCACTGTTCGTGCAGGAGAGTACCAGTGGGTAGGTGCAGCTGTAGCTACTTATGGCGGCAGTCAACTTGATGCCTCTCATTTTGGTGTAGCATCAGCTGCCTGACTGTGGGAGCTCTTTTCCCTGACTCTTGGGAAGCTGGAAGGGATGTAAAGCAGGGGTGGGTACTGCCTTCACATATGGAAATGGCACGTCTCCTGGCATGCCCAGCCTGGCTCAGCGCCCTGCTCCAGCTCTGGGCTCTGCCAGGTGGAAACCATGCAGAGCTTCTGGGTAGTTGTGCTCCCCTTTTTCTTAGTTGTGAGTCTGTCTGGGGAGGCTGATGGGCCTGTAAGGAGATGCCCTGGTTGGTGTCTAGCTTTCTGTCTCTGTTAGCAGGATGCCCAGCTTTAATATCTTCAAGGACAGTATCTTGGAAGCCTAGTAGAAAGCAGAAGCTTAAGTGCTTTGGCTTCTTGATCTTCCTTGCAGAGACAGACTGCTCCTTTCAGCCGCGTGCATTGTGTAGACAGTTACTTCTGAAGCCTAGATGTTTCCAAGGACCTGGAGCCAAAGAGGAGGGAAAGCCTTTCTGCTCACAGGTGACCTTCACCGCCGGTGCCAGCTCCCGCCTCAGCTCGGCAGTGCTGGGCGGCTGGAGTGATCCTGTGGGAGGCTCCGTTGGGGGGTACGTGGACTCTGAATTTTTTCCGAGACCACAGCAGGGCCTTTGCACAGCAGCTGATCGCATTCAGAAACTCTGCACCTTTTTATGGCAGCAGAGGGAACCAGAAGGCTTAACGAGCGCTGTTGGCTCCTCCAGAAAAGGAAGGAGGGATTTATATTGTTCTGTAGGCCTTTAAATAAAAATAATAAAAAGCCAAATAGGTTTTCTGACTTGTGCAAAGTGAATGTCTAAACTCGGTGGAAACTGAGAGGAGATTTATGCATTGTCTGCTGTCCGGCATGTCCTGGAGTAATTCCTTGAGAGAAAGTAAGGATTAAGGAACGTGGCAAAGAAGGGCAGATCCCCACAGGAGTAGCAATTACCGCACTGTGTGAACATGGGACGTTGCCCCTTCCATTCTTGCACACATGCGCCGAACCTCTAAAGACACCTGGAATCAGTTTAACATTTCAGGCCAAGACATCTATCCAGAAAAAAAAAAGACATAGACAAGGGGGAATAACTTTGCTTTCCTGAGAAGATGCCATTTGGGTGACAGGATCAATACCTGTTCCTGAAGCAAAACAAACAAACAGACTCTTCCCTTGCAATGAATCATGAAGTTGCTGGAAAGCACATGTGCCTGTATGAGGGTACGTATGTTTGCATTGCATGGATCTGAATTTGCCTGAGATTTAAAGAGAAAATGCATCTAGCCAGGAGCATTGTGGAAATTAAGAGATCTGATTGACCGACTAAATTGAATTTTAGTTTTGGTTGCTCAGGAACACTGCAGTGAGTAGCTTCCATACTCGCTCAGCTGAGGACCGCCTCAAACTGCGGGTAGCAGATGTCTTAGATCATGCCTTCGGTGGGGCCAGCTGTTGATACGCCTCGAAGAAAAGCACGCAGTTGTTAGTTGCATGGGTTTGGCTAATGATATTGTGCTACCCACATTTGAAAATCTGGCTCAGCATCTGCCTCCATGGTTTGCAAGGTGTTGATGGTACCTGAGGCGCAGTGCTGCTCAACCACCTTGCAGGGTGTGTGCTGGTATGGCTTCAACAGTCAGGCCTGTAGCAAATACAATCGTCAGCAAGCGGTGAGAGTATACCATGAATCTGGAGTAATTCTGTCCTTGCCGTATTTCAGTGGTCTGCCCATAATTGCTTCTTTAGTCATCATAGATGTCTGTTGGGTTTGTGATCTGTAAGAAAGTAAAACGGAAGCAGGAAGGAGTGAAAAATGTTCCTGTGACAAAAGCACTTGCTGAATGCATGTGTGGAGTGAGCTCTGGAGGCTTCTTCCAGTCCTCCTCTTCTGTGACTCTTCAGCAGCTGAGCTCCATGGGAATTAAAGTTTCGTTCTGTCTTGCTCCTCCTCAAGTAGCAGCTGTATCTTGAGTCTGATAGTCTCGTGTTTCTTGTTAGGATGATGCTGTGCCGACTACAAGTCGCTGCAGCTGCAGTTACAGCCGATGATAAGCTATTAAGTGCTGCCCTCTGCCACGTTCACTCCTCCCTCATCATCAGTAAACTCATGGCTAGGTTGATTTTTGAGACTGAAACACAGAGCTATGGCGGGGGGGGGGGGGAACCCTGCTGCCCTATCTAATGCAGTATCCCCGGAGTGGTGCAGTTAGAGACCACAGCCTATCCACTGCATGGCTCTCCTCCCACTCCTTTCAGGGGTGTCTGGAGAGAAGGATGGGCCTTTGTGCGGTGCCCAGGAAGGTTGCAGCAAATCTGTTCAGTGTTTGAGAGCTTCACCAGCTATCGAGGCCGGTTGCCTATTTTTACCCATGCGTATGCTGCAGGAAAATAAGAAGGGTGGCTTCTTAACAAGCAGGCATTTCTGAGTGAATTGTCTTCCCAGCACCCCTCTCTTTCTTCAATGTGTAAATAGTGGAGGTGAAAGCAGTGTCAAAGCTAACAGTGGGTGAAGATGACATATAAAAGTGCTCTCCGCTACTTGATGGTAACGGGAGCTGCAGTGCATTTGACTGGAAGTGATAACAGCAGCTGTCTCTCCTAACGCACCCGTAGCAGTGTCCCTTCTGCCGTCATTCCTCCGAGGCATGCTGTGCACGGCCTTTTGCCTGTGTTGGTGCTAGGCACCTTCCTAACGATGTCCAAGGCAGCACTCCCAGGCTCTCCCAGCAAGTGACTTCTTCACAAGGTTTCTGCTTTACTTCTACATTTGGATCATGAGGTTTCATTTGAAATCCACAGGCTGTGGGAAGTGGTGGGGCTGATTTGGGGTTTTTGCCTGAGATGTAACATCCAGCTTGTACGTTCCTTGACCATCACTGTGATGCATCCTTTGAATAAATTGTTAAAACTAAAACCGCGTGTTGGGTTGGGAGGTCTAACCTCGTTCCTCTTTCACCGAACAGGAGGTTGCTGGAGTGACAGTGTCACATACCACACGTGGTGCAGCGTGTTACTAATTATTGCGCATGGGCGTGGGCAGCCCTGTTCCATACATTCTCATTTCCATTTGTTATTAATTAGGAGTCATCATGCTGCTGGTGGTCTCTGGTGCTCCCCATATATTGTCCGTAGGGTAGGCATCGGCCAGAAGGTGGTGTTTACTTGAAATTAGAGCTAAGCAGCTGTTTCCCCCCTCCTGCTGTTCCCCCAAAGTTTCAGACTTCCCTGGCTTTAAAAATGTGAAATACCTGCAAGCATAGCTGTGGAGAATTACAGGTAGCCACTTTTGCTGTGAATCATAACCTGAGGCAAAGGAAAGTTGGCAACACTAGGCTGTGCAGTACAATCCTATCAAGAATTAAAGGATGGTTAGGAAATTGAAAGCAAGCGTGGGTATACATGGTGAGTTCTTGAAGGTGACCTGTAAAGTGCTTTAAAAATGGAGTTGTCCCTTTAACAATATGCAGACAGCAACAGGAAAGGGAGCATTTAGTCACATACTTTAAAAAAATTTTTTTTTTTTTTAAACCTCTGAAGTTCTCTGAAACTGCAGCAGCAGGCTGTCCCTGCTGTGCTGCGGTGCCCCAGAATGCTCTGATGTCCCTGGTACCCCGCTAGGCGATTGATCTACCCCATACAGGTTCTACGCGGCAGTGATTGTATATTATGAAATGGCACAGTTTAGCATGGCCTGTGATCATACTATTTTATATCCTTTTGAGATAATATATACTTAAATGTTTTAAGAGATTGTGAAAAACTGTTGCTCTTTTTAAGCAGTATTTTTCCATCCTTTTTCCAGTGAGTGGAGAGGTGAAATGAGTGGAGATAATTGCGTCGGCCATATGGGCCGGCAAACCAAGTGGATGCACTCATAGTCTGGTATTTTAATTTCCAAGTTCCTATCAGTGCTGCTGAAAATAGTTTGCTCTTTAAATGCTCTTGATTCTGCTGCTTTGGGATGACATGAAATGTGTCTGTACCATTTTGTAGCTTTTAGCTTTCGCAGTTTGGCTTCCGATGGCTGAGTCGCCTCCATTTTCTCTCGATCTCTCTTCTATTTCAGCCTTCACCTGAGCTGAAACTTGTGTTGTACAGGGACAGTGGAGGAGCCACAAAAGTTCTTTCCTAACTGGGGCCACAAATCTTATTCTGGTAAATTGGATCTGCTAAGCATGGTCATATGGGTTAGATGTAAACTTCTGACGTGTATAACACCCGACTAGCTTGGGGGGTTAAGGGACAGAGGAAATCAGCACTGTGTCGCCAGCGGAGGAAATGCAAACAGTCTAGGATGAGTGTTTTTGTCTCCTCTTCTACTTACTTCTGTGCTTCGTAAGTGGTTGCCGAATATGTGTCATGCACCAAGTTGCTTCAAAACATCATCACAACACACAGCTGGCTAAAAGTGCACAGTGACCATCTTGAATAAGTCCATGTACTGTCACTGGAAGATACATGCTGATACAGGCCCAAAGTTATTAAAACTGTATTTCCACAGACTTTACCTTCCTCTTGGCACTCTGCGTTCCCAGCCCCGTGGCCTGCAAGAGCTCCCAGCGTTGACCAGAGCCTTGGAAAATTGCAAAGGCAACATCAAGGTCGATGGGAAGGGGGTGCCCTCCATGTGCAGCTCGTTTGGTGACACTGCTGGTAGGACACCTGGTGCCGAGGCTCATTGCCACCGAAAGACCGGGCTTTTGGCACCGTTGTGCAGTGACTTCTTAAGAGCAGGGGGCCAGTGTCTCCTGATGCATCACCTGGCATTGTCTCTAAGCCCACATTGCCTGGCTTTGTGGGATGGACGCTTGATGTTTACTTTCAGAGAAGTAGAAGGAGTCCCAGGAACTTCACTGAGAGTGGAGAGAGGCAGCTAAAAAGAGACATGGGGAGCAGCCCAGCTTTTGATAATCCCTGACTAAGCCACCTGGCACCAGGCTGATCCCCTGAGTTGCTGATACAACAGTTGGAAATAGTCTCTCTGCAAGGCCTGGGACTTCCTATGAAGTTGGGTTAAGAGTAAATGTCCTGCAAATCCACCTCCTCAGCCTTTGCTCTGGAAATGCACGTCATCTCTGAGCACCCGGGGGGGGGAGAGGGGGGAGGAGAGGAGGTATTTTCACAAGGGCTATGAACTCTGTAAAGAATGGGTGAGCCTGAATAAACCTGTTTTCCTGTTCCTGTCTTGAGAAGCCACCTTTAAAAAACACAAAGCGCACAACAGGCATTTGTAGTTACTCCTCCAAGAAACAGAAGTGACTGTGTTGTGGGCCTTTTGATTGACAGCTGCTGCAACAGCCCTGGCCTGGCTTTGAAATCCACTATAGCTTGCCGGAGCTATCGAGTGGGTTGTGCAGAAGCTGTGGCAAATGTCAGGCGTTGGACTTGCAGTCAGTGCATCCCTTCAAAGCCAAGGGCACGATGGTCTGGAGGTCCTAGTCCCCTCTGTGCATTAGGCGCTGGTTAGGAGGCAGAGGGATGAGTTGGGCGTGATGGGGAGTTCCCTGAAGGGAACAACTCATAACGTTGCAGGGAGCTATTGCTTGCTGGTGTGTTATTAGGGATGGTTTATTTACAAAGTACCCCCACAGGCAGGCCAGATAATGTCAAATAAGAAGCAATTTTGAGGTGCGGTGCCAGCAGAGGAGCTGTTTGGGTAAGCGCCAGGAAGCCCGCACCCCAGCAGCTTGGTCTGATACTGTTTTACCGTAACCTATAGAAATCTTTCTTTCAAGCTGCTTATGACTTTTCATCTGTTGCACATTATCAATCCCCTTGCTGCTATATATTGCTATTTTTCAATTACGTGTAAATTGTCTCCACTTCCTCTTCTCTCCCTGAACTATAAACAAATTCCCTCAAAGCCCCCGTGCCTCCTAAACCTGCTGATCCTCTTGGTGGCATCTCCCTAATTCTGTCTCTCTCCCTTTGACGTGCTTGCAGCCTTGGCGTGACCATCTTAACTGTGCATTTTGCCTGAACGAAGACTTACCCTTCTTGAGTGTGCGTGTCTCTCCTGGCCTGCTGGCTCATTGCATGGTTTCACTTGGTCTTTCCCTGAGTTGGTGGTTCTCCATCGCCTGGTGACCTCCTCAGCGCTTACCAAAGTGAAATGGGTTTTCTTACTAGGCTGTAAGAGGAGACCTGGTGCAGGTGCGTATCAGCCCTCTTCCTGTCATCAGGTGCTGGTCGGTATATTTCGTAAATGTGATTTGATCATGAAATTTGCTTGATGTTTCTGGTCTTTAAGTCATTTTTTGTAAAAATACTGATACGGTGTTCTTCACATGGATAGCATTTGGAGATCTAGTGGTTCTGCATGAAGGTTGTAGGTGCTATAGGAATGTCTTCCTCTTCCACCAATAATCTAAATAGGCAAAATCTTGCATTAAAGTATTGTGGGGGAAAAAAAATATGTACAGACACACATTTGTTCTAAAGTGCCAACTGGCTAGTTTACCCACATTTGTGATACATCTGGGTTATTTAAGCTCACAGTAAGCACACTAACAGATGATGTGGATCTGTGATTTGCATAGATGACTGAAAATCTCCAGGCACATTCCCCATGGTCAACGATCTGAATTTGGTTTTGAATTCATCCAAATCATTCTTCATAACCACCTCCTCTGTCTGGCAGCCTGAGGTCTGACCACACTCAGTGATTTATTTATGGTTCCTCCGGCGGGAGCGGCAGTGTGCAGGGGCATGCTGTGCAGCTTTGCTTTCCAAGATGAGCCGAGAATGTTGTTATCTCTGTGTGCTAAGTTAGCACCTTTCCTAAGAGCATTAGTTCACACTGTGAAGGAATTAGGTCCAAGGCTGGTCCAGCCTTGGCTTCCAGCTCCGCTGAGCTAAATCTGTGGCAGCTGGTGAATGTTGTCCAGATTTCCGTCAGTGTACATGAGTGTAGACTATGACCTTGGACTTTCCCATTCTCTCTGGTTTTGTTGGGGTTATTGTTGAAAGCATACTCTTTCGTGTATGTTTGTAATCCCATAGGAGTAAGTAGTAGAGACTACTTAATTAATTTAGGATTCATTCCCTCCAAGACACTTGCTCGTTTGGAAGACATTCAGGTTTCTCTGGGCAGAATCATTCTTTATTGAACCTTTCTTTTACTCATCATGCTGTTTTATGTTGTGTATTTTATTTCTTCTAATAAAGCAGTTGATTGGAATTTCCTAACTCTATGTCTTACCCCATCCCTATGTTGTACCTCTTTTCTACAAACTGTTTATCTCCAGACTGCTCATATCTTGCTAGTTCCATATGAGCTTCAAGACTGCTCAACAGCAGTTTTATGGTCTCAGTGTATATTTGGTTTCTTTAGATCCCTTCTGTGCATGTCATTTGGTCTTATTGAGTTATAAAATGTAGGCTAAATTTATCCCTTGTTTAACTCCATTGATTTTAGTAGATGTTTGCTATAGAAAGAATTTGGCACATTGATTAAATGGATATACTTTCACATTTCTTTTTTTTTTTTTTTTCCTGAGGCTTATCTAGATAATGAATTTTATCTCCTGCTTAATACTTCTGTGTCCTTTGTACAGAACACATAGGGAAATAAGTATTGAGTGCTTCATCCATCTGGATTCTTGTTATGTGATCCCCTGCCTTGTTCAACAATAGACCCATTCTCTCCCCTGTATTTTCCTTGGTTATATTTATAAACACATATACTTGTTTCCCATTACTCTTTCAAGCTAAAAGCAAAACAAAAACCCTACTGTTTGTCCCCTTAACTTTATGCCTTATAATATTTTACCTCCAGCGTATATTCAGACTTCATAACTTCTTTTCTGTTTCCTCTCTTGTTTCTTTTCTCATTTAAGAAATGAGCCTGCTTCATGCCAAGAGCCAGAGGAACCATTTGTTTTGACCCACTTGTTTCTCTCTAGCAATGGAATCACTTTCACATGTATTTTTTTCCAGTTAGCCTTTAGGATATCCCATCCTTTGCATTTCAAAATGCAGGTCACTGTTCTCTCAATTTTTTTTAATTGAAGATAATTTTTTTTTTCTGGAAGAGTTCATGCAGAAGGGTCACCAAGATTTTTTTCTTCCATGTTTTTAGTAAACACCTCCCTGCTAGCACCAAATTTAGCATTACCTCATGTCTCATTGCATTCCCCGTTGAAACGTGTTATCGTTACCTTCACAGTTCACAAAGTCCTCTGACCTATATATTACAGAATGGCAGGTCTTTCCCAAGAGCTAGCTCAGCAATTAAAATTTCCCACTGGCACAGATGGTTATGATAATAGGACATCATATATTTATATATAGAGAAAGTGAGAGAGAAGGGGAGAGAGAGAGAGCACTCCTACATTTTTCATAGCAGTGTACAAACATTAGCTAATTAACCCTAATAACAGCTCTGCAAGGAAATTAAATGTGATTATTCCCATTTTATAGATGGAAAAGCTCAGGAAAGCAGACTAAGTGACATGCCAGAGGCCAGCACAAGGTGTCATTATTGAGGGGTGGGGTGAGATTTGAGGGCCAAGAGCCATCCTGGCAGGGCTGCTGTTCAGTCCAGCAGGCTGCTGAATGCCAGATGAGATCTTTCCTGAAATCTGGCTGGTTTACACCTTTTGTATGGTTTCAAATTGACCCTGGTGTGCTCGTTTATTTAAGAGAGAGTTAAATTGTTATTTTCGTAGCTCGTCCTTCTTTGCATGGCTTGCTTTTGTCGCTACCGTGAAGCCAGAAGAGGTACTTGGCGCTGGAAGTTTATTTTCTATCCCCATTTTTTGGCGATGAAAACAAGCAGGTCTGTGTTGTAGCTGCACTGAGGACATCCACCTGGTTTCAGTGCAGGGAGCTCCAGCACCATTTTCTGCATGTGGCTGCAGTTGGAGTTGAAATACAGTCACTGAGGCTCTTGTCGGAGGCTCCGACCTGCTGAAAAAAATGTTTAAGTAGTGAATTGTTATTTAGTTTAAGTGACTTCTTTTTGTCATCTCATCCGCTTCACCCACTGTGGGGTGGGGGCGTGTGTCCCAGTCTGTGAATGGAAATTGCGCTTCAGTGGGCACAGTGCTCACCCCATAGCAGCACCAGGGGCTGTACCCTGTTCACCTGCTCTCAGCATCGCATCGAAGCAGCGTGGCAGCAACGTGGTTGCTCTTAAAGGCATGAACAAGGGGCTCAAATCATTTAACACCTACCAGTTACCAGCCTTGTCTGTGCCTTAGCTTATCGACAGTTTAAGAGGGCAGCAGATTAGTAACCCTTTGAGTCTCCGGGCTTCTGTGGAAGCCCCTTTATGCAAGGGGAGTTTGAGGTGATGTCCATGTCAGATTCAAGTGGGCAATGCCCTGAGGCTGTGATGACGGTTCGGCGTTTGGATGGTTCCTAGGGCTTGAATGTAAGATTTGGATTTGGTCTTCCTAATGAAATAAGATGTGAAATCCAGTTGCACTTTCTTAATATTTTCTTACCTTGCCTGTCACTTCTGGTTTTTGAGAACAGGGCAGAAGTGTTGTATCGTGTTATCAGCTGCTATTTTTAACCCATGCAAGTAGCACTATCGATAACCTGTACACTTTGCAGCCATTCCTGGAATGTAAGTCGTTCAAATAACCTTCATCTCAAAGATCATGTGCAAAATCAGACGCAGAGGTCTCGCAAGCATTTTGGAAAAAGGTGGTGGAGTTTTGAATGTTGTTTGCTTTTTATTTTCAGGTCACGACCTGGCCGAACACCTGAAAGTGGGGCAGTATGGTGTTTACTCTTTCATTCTTGGTTGCTGGCAATAGCAAAACTTCTCCCTGGGGACTTGTCCTGGTGAGGGCACAGCAGGAGCATTTGAATTGAAAATGGTTGCGCTATCTGAATTTTTCTGTGCTTAATGGAAACTGCAGCAGGGAGCTGGAGGAAACAAAAACCATTTCTTTTTCTGCGACGTCACTACTATAACTTATAATGTAATGAAGCCCAGTTTATCTCTAGTTGGCCTTCCACCCAGAAAACAGGGAAGCAGTGCAAAGCCGTGCTGGGTGATGAAGGGCTCTTACTCACCGTCCCACCCCTCTGCACAATAGGAATGCTTTCTCAGCAGCAGGCATCTGCAAAACCTGAAATCCCTCCTAAAGCGAGTGCTGCCCCTGCGCCCGGGAACTGAACCTGTGTGTGGCCGCCCGTGCCTGGGACATGTCGGAGGGCTTCCCCCGGTCCCTGCCGCTGGGGGTGACCCGTCTTGCCTCCTTGCTGTCACCCTGTGAGCCAGTGAAGCTTTGTTATTCCCGTGTTATGAAAGGAGGGGAATGTTTTTGGGGGGCCAGGGGAGGAGTAGGACACGGGTGGATGCCCTGGGAGGCCGTGCTCCCTGTCTGCTGGGAAGAGGGCTGGGGACTGAAGCTGCTGTCTCGGAGAATTGCCCTGAGCCCTGCCCAGCCCCCTGGGGGGAAGGAGGGAAGGAGGCAGAAAGCAGGTAGCTGGTGAACTTGAAGGGTTTGTGCCATAGACCAGGCCGCAGTGGGGATGCGCCGCAGTGGGGATGCACCGCAGTTTCCCTCGAGTAACCGTAGCCTTGACCCGCTGTGGGTGCTGGCAGGGAGGTGGACCCCACTGCGGGGGTTGCCGTCCCACAGCAGTGATCTCCGCCTTCATCGGCCCCGGGCTTAACGCCTTCGAGAGGAAACTCTGCATTGTGTTAATTATCTTTGGTTTGTGCTGGGCTTCATTGTTTAAATGGGTCATTCGGCACAGGGGTAGAGTTGGACTCGGAGAGGCCTAATGTGGATTTGGTTTATGAAGGAACATAAACCTAGCGGTGCCGCTTTCGGAGGAGCCTCTTTTGGAAAGCGACTTCATCAGGCTGTACGTTTTAGTTTGTTGGCTTTATTCTTTCTCAAAATCCAGCATCTGTGAACTTATTTCCATACGTTAGGAACTATACTAGCAAACGTCTGCCGGCTGGTGGCAAGGTCCCGGAGCAACGTTACCCACCGAGGCGAGCCCCATCCGGTGAACTGGGCTTGCGAGACAGGTACGTCACCTGAGCCGAGGTTTTTAGTCGTCTTCTAAGAGCAGTATCATGTTCTGCTGCCCTAAATCCCTGCTTTACCTATGGTTTTGGTATGCACCCTAAAGCTTCCCTATGTGCCTCACCCTGGGGGAGCTGAACGCCCGGCTGGGCTTGTTTTCAGCGCGCTGCAGCAAATGGATGAGCAGAGGCTACGAAAGAGCAGCGTGTTACGAAGCAGCATCACAAGAATACATGGGATTAGAAATGGTCTCTGGAGTTGCTGTTTATATTCCGAGTTAAATTAAGGTGGAGTCGAGGGGGAAAGGGGTTTACTGGGAGGTGTAGCTTACAAAAGCTCATTACAAAGGCCTGGGTAAAAAGGCCCTTAGGAATCTGATGGAGTGGTTATATGAAATATTGAGGAAAACCAGACTCTATTCCCAGTTTTGCCCTTAAATATACTTTCCTGTCTTCATTAAAGTCAGCGGCAGCCTTGCACATACATCTGAGGTCAGAGTTTCGCATATTAAAAGAGGCAGGCTTAGGGTGTTTATTGTTGGTGCGCAGATTGACTCTGCAGGGGATAAATGCAGTTTATTTTCATATGGTGTAGTGTAAGAATGCTTCAAGGAATTGCAGGCACCAGCGGGGGCTTAAAGCAAAATCTGGAAAAATACTCACATACTTACAAAATTAAAGTACAAATCATAATTTTATTTCAAGCTTAGCATTATGATATTTTTCATTCTGCAGAAAAATAAGATTAAAAAATTGGTTTTCATATGGCGCTAATGGATTGGTGACATAGTTTGAGCAGATCTATGCTCAAGCTGTGAAAAATCTTGAGACGTGGCTGTATATTGTGAAAGAATATTGATGCCATCTCTGTGAAGTTTTCTATGCATTAACAAGTGGCCTGGACGAAGTAGGAGTAAGGCGTTCAGTTTTCTGAAGATGGCAAATTGCGTACACTTTTCACATAGTGGCAGCAGCTGTGAGATGGGAAGTGTAGGAAGACCAGGAGAGTGAAGAACGGGCAGCTGCTTGTGGTGTTGGAATTAGCATAGGTGTGTGGAAATACTAATACACTTGGGGTGAAAATACTATCAGACAGAAATTAAAAAGAGATTATTAAAATGCAGAGGAGCAGAGAAAGCCTGAGGATACCTCACATAACTAGCTAATCAAATGCAAGTATTCAGTTTCATGTGTGGCAGAAAGGAAATGTTATTTGCCTTCCAGGACTACAAGAGAATATGTCCAAGAGCAAATAATGCATTGTTAAGTGGACCTGCTTAGCATTCCTGTGCGCTGGGGTAAAGTAAGCTGGTTTGTACTTGAGGCAGCATGAGAAAGGACCTGGATTTCTTTCCTGATGTTGGTTATGCTATTGGGAACTAGCTCTGGCTGGAAGTCACACTTAAACTTATTGTATGTTCTTCTGTCATGCAAGCAGCTTAAAACTGAAATCACTTTGGCAATGGTATTTTTCTTCATTTTATGCCATTTTTCAAAGGTTCTGAGAAAGTGGAAAAGGGAAATGATGTTAGATGTCTTGTTTCTTGGCTGAGGGAGTACCCTGCTGATCCATTGCTTTGGTGCTTGGGTGTGCTCCCAACCTTAACAGACCCTTCTCAACCCTTTCGCACCGCTGTCATGCGTTAATTCTTGCTGCCTGCATTGCATGAATGGCTTGACAAGGGTCCTGTATCTGCTCATCAACAGCATTGAGAGACAAGTGCTAAGCACAGAAGGTAGGGCTTTTGAGGGTTGTGGCCAGGGTGCCAGCAAAGACTTGCTATTCTCTTTTCAAACCACCTTACATTTCAGGTGTATTTGCTGACAATGTGTGCCCTATGGCCCCTTCAGTCATTTCTCTGTGCTTGCACCATGTAAAGGTCACATCCTCTGTTTCTGGGAGTTCGCAGCTGTGGTGAAGGTTAAGTGATGAGTGAGTCCTTCTTGGAAAAGAGTTAGCCCAAGCCCAGTTAGTCATTTCCAGCAGGGTAACTCAAGATAAGCATGGGTTAACAGAGTTTGTAGGCTTCTGATTTGGACCTGGTAGCATCTACCTTCTCACATGTGCCAAACAGGTAGGTTTACCCTGGTTTTATTCATGCTATACAGCAGCCCAGTCCCTGGGCTGCTGGTTTATGTCTTATACTGGAAACTAGAAGCCAGCCTTGCTTCTAAGAGGCTGCCATAAATACAGGCTGATAGTGTGGGAGGTTTTTTCCCCGTTCCTCTATGACATTGCAAAATGGTTTATGTGAATGTCAGTGAAGGTAGTAGTAAATACCTGTGATACTGTTGCTTTGTTGTTTTGCAATTATCCTCATGGTTTTGCAAGAGCAAACTCACTGGCTGAAAGGAGGTACTTGTCTCAAAAAGCGCCTTGATGAATGGGTATATATGAATAGTGAGTGAGCAAGAAGTGATCAGCTATTTGACTTGTATTCTTCAGTGTGATCACCCCGTCTCGCCGGTGTTGCCCTCCGTGAGCACTGGCCAGCCTGTGGGCTGTGACACTGGGGAATTTGCTGGTGCACAGGGGCAAGGGGGACCATTGCTTTCTCCCCAGTAGTACCCCTAGGTACAGCATCACCCTCAACTGTGTGAGGCAACTCGTGCTGGTTCCCTTTCCTTGTGCCTCCTAAACTGAACACCCCAGTTGGGATGTGCTCAAAGCAGCCTATGCAATATGTACACCCGGTCCTTGTGTCCTCAAGATGGCCAAAATACCTCCTGTGTGCTGCACCGCCTGGTGAAGCATGGCTGCTGCTGGCGGGATGGGTGATTGCTCACTGGTGGAGATGGATGGACATAGTATTTGTGGTGGTGTAGAAGAGTCAGGGCAAACCTGCATATGGGGGAGAATGGTCTTTGTTCATAGAAACAGGGAACATCATCTTCCTGGTGAGAGGTAGTCTACACCGAGGGTAAAAAACACATGGGCATAGAAATCCTAAGATGTGATTCTGCCCCCTCCCCCCGCCCCGTGTTTTCTCTCCTTCACCCAGCTACTGAGAATGTCTTTTTGCTTAGTCTCCTTTACCCACCCCCTCAGAAGAAACCCCCCACAAAACCAAACAAACCAACCCCAGAACAAAACAAACAAACCCCAGCAACAGGAGCAGAACTTACTTCTTCAAACCATGTGTGGGTGTTTTTTTCACTGCAAGATGGACTTTCTTGCTGGGCAGCTTTTGTCCAGCACCTTGAAACTGTTTCAGGTTAGCCTGGTGCTGGGGTCTATGCTCCTTCAGCCACAGTCTCCACATTACATTGCTTCCCACGCATTTTCTCCAGTCGCAATGAATATTTCTGTTATCATCTTTCTGAGCTCCTTGATCTTATCTTCAAGCCAAGGCCAGGATGTGGCATCCCAGCTAGACTGAAGGTTTTTGTAGCACCCAAATACGAAGACTTTTCTATGATACTGAGGCCTGACTCAGTTGCAGAGCACTCCTGGTGGCTTGAGCCAGAGACCAGGCTTGGTGATCATATCTTGCAGGACATTGCAGTGATGGAGCAAACACCTTGAGTTCCTCAGGACCCAAATACTGTCCACTGGAAGTGACTTTTTTTTTTTTCCCCCTCGTGGTGGGGCGCTCCCCTCCTTCCTACCCAAGCCCTGAGTTTAAATCCTGCCCTCGGAGCCTGCTACAGTGGCAACAGCTGAAACATAATGAATTAATATATATTCATTCAGGGGGCTCTTCAGGGACATAGCAAAACATTTAGGGTGACTCTCTTCCTTTTCAATAATTGTGTGTGAGTGTTTCCGCGTATATTGAGGAATGCTCTCTGCAAGAGGTTGAAACCGCTGCTAACAGCTCTGTATTCTGATGCAGTGTTCAGATAACTCCCTCCACTCGAACCAGATTGCATCCCGAGAGAAGATCTCTCTGGGAATGAAGTCGGGCAACTTGACTGTATCATTGTATATTGTCATTTGAAAGAATCATTTCTCTGCAGCTGGGACTGTTCCTCTGAAAGAACTGAAGGTTATAATTTACTTAGCTCCAGCAGGGCAGGGGATGCTGCACAGCCATACACACAGTCTTATTGTTTTCACAGCGTTGAGCAGCACCATCTTTTCAAACTCTGAGTATAGGGCTTAATACAGCTTATGAGAAATGGCAGCTTTTGCAAGAAAATAGACTAAAAGTGTTGATCTGCATGCCTTTGTAATTCCCATATGAAGCAAAAATTAGCCTCCTGCCACTTTGCAGGAAAAAATTTACCAAGAGGGGATCTGAAGAAAAGATTGTTTTATTTTTACTTAATATGCTATCTTACGTTTACCTGCTTGTTATCAGTAACTGAAACAGAACTGCAGTTGTCAAAATAGGCGAAGCACATTTTGCATATGTATAGAAGGGTGTCTGTATATTGAGTTAGTGCTTGATGCTGGATGGTCATGACTGACGACCAAATGTCCACCTACTCCTCCAGCCTCTCAGGACAGCGTTCGTGGTCACTTGTGGTCCGAGCCAGCTCCTGGGTATGTCACTGGAAGAGCTCTTGTTGGCTTCATTTGGAGCTGGCTTGGGCCCCACGCTTCAAGATGCTGCAGGGTTGTTTGGATGCGGAGAGGGATGGGACCTAATACTCCACACTAACATGAACTATTTCAGCTTGACATCCAAAGCCGTGCTGCACACTTCATTCTTGAGGGTGATGGGAAGTATTTTCTCACCAGCAGTGGACTGGGGCCGGGGAAACATTCCTGCCCTTCGTGCAACAACTGGCGGAGGAAAGCACCTGCCGGGGATCCCGTTGCCTGGTGTGCTGATACTTCTGCTTTAGTCTGTCAGCTGTTGTAACAGGAGTTACATTTACTGGCTGCTGATGCTGTGGGATGGGGATCAGATTGCTTCTTATGGGCTGGAAGACTTGAATGCGTTGGTAGATGCTCCCATATATAGTGCCCTCTCCTCTTGATAGATAAGTGTCCCAGCAAGGTTACCAAAATAGCACAAGAGCGGAAGGTACGCAACCAACTGCTCTCTTCATCCCAGTGTGAAATGTGATGGCTCTGGAGACGAGCGCAGCCATGCCCCATTGGAAAAGTCAATTAGAGGTCAACAGAGAAAGACCCAGGTATGATGAGTCGAGAGTGTATGCCATACTGCAGCTCTGCAGGCAAGTCCTCTGGGCCAGTGACGTGTTTTTTGACGGGCACCCGGAGAGGACATGGCTTGGCAGAAGTCAGGCAATGAATCAGATGAACACCAGAGGTGTAATCTCCCAGGAGCATGCTGCAGCCATGGGCAGACTCTTCCTCCTTGCAGAACCAAGGACAACCGTTAGATCAAGAACTATTGCAGGAGCTAGATAATACTTTTATTTCCAAAAAATGAATTTTATACAGGTTTACATTCAACAGGCTGACATGCTTAAAATCTGATTACAAACACATTTTTTTTTGCACTGAAATATGAGGCTGTTGTGATTTGATTTTCTTTTTTTTTTTTTCTTTTTTTTGTATTTGGCACAAGTTGGCATTTGTATGAGATGACTGGGGGCATTGCAAGGGTTCTGAAAATGCAGGTACCGGTAGACATAAGCATCCCTAATGTTCTTATGTAAAGATACAGTAAATACACATGCATGCATACAAATGTGTACAGAAACACATATATTTGTGTAAACTTAGCAAATTGTGACAGTGATTTCTATGCATTATTAAAAAAAATTGCATATTATTTCCAGTTCCAACCATTGGAATGCAGGGTTAGTTTTTCTGGCTGGACTGCTCTGGAAACTGAAGTCCAATATTTGCACACATTGCTTGTGCTAGAAATGATATAATCCTATTTCAGAGCAGTTTAGTCATTGATACCAGTGTAGGTTCACAGAGGTTAGATGATGCAAACATAAATCAGCAGAAGCTGGGTTCCAGTGAGAGTTTAAGTTTTCAGAGCCCTGGAAGGCACTGGCAGTCATCTTAATGTGGAAAACTAATACACAGACCATAAATATGCTGAGTGCAGTGCTTTTCATGGCCATGAGCAAAGCACATATTTTTTTTTTTTTTAAAAAGGAGCTGTTTATGTATGTTTGTGCAGCATTTTATGTTGTCACTGCCAATCTAGCTTCCATCTGTCCCCTTTCTCAGCCACAATGAAGAAATCCACCTCTCTGCTCCCCCATCCTCCCCCTTACTCTTTTTGGGGAACCCAAATATCATTGTATGGTGCTTAGCAGAGGTAAATACCTATTGGGAAACGAAGCAGCAGCTTAGGAGACGTCATTCTGCTGCAGCTTGCACCAGGTACTCACATGTTCTTCTGAGCATGGTTTTGCCTTACCTATCCAGCTGGCTTCCCCCTCCTGTGGTTTTGCAGCCCTTCGGAAGTAGTGGGAAATAGTTACACATATCCCAAGTAACCATAAATGATTTCTCCACTTTTTTTCCTGTCCTTTCCAGTTGCAGCACTTTTTCCTATATAGGTTTTTGGGTTTCAGCCTTTTAGTCTTGTGGGGGTAGGCTTGCTCCTGTTCTCCTAAATTAAGTAAGCTCAAGCCATGCTGTCATTGATACGCTCTCAAATCAAACCTTGTAATCTCTTCATAAGCTGTCTTTTGGCCAGATCATGAAGTTTGCACTGAAGATTAAATCAATAGGTGTTTGTCTGAATAAAAACCTCAGGGTAAGGTTTTTGCAGGGTGAGCTTGTTATGTATGTGAATTTAACCCTTCCCTTTAAGATAGCAGTCATGCTTTGAACTAAGTGCTCATCCTTGCCTCCTAGTGCTTTCTTTTTTCTATCACAGAGACTTTTGGTTGGATCCTGACTGCCACTCTTGTATGCAACCATGAGGGTCTTTCTTAGTGCCTCCCCTGGGTACCTAATGTCCTATCTGTCCAATATCTTTAATTCAGGACTTATCTGGCTTAGCCTTTGGCTACTGAAGCAGCAGACCCTTCTCTTCAAAAATGGAAAGAGGAAAGCCTCTGTATAAAAGCGTAACGCTGTGAGGTAAATCATTACCACTTCTACGCCGTGGTACTCCAGAGAAATCCATTTAAGAGCATAGATGCATGTCAGGGCAGAAACTGGGCTCTGTGGTGAAAACCTGTGTTTTGGAGACAAGCTTGTCAGGTGGGCGATCGCCCTTCTCTCTCTCCTGTTTTTTTTTGTTCTCGAAAGCTATTAAAGTAGCAGCATGGCTGTAGACCTTTTAAAATACTTCTACTTATGAGCCAAGAGAAAAGAAGATGTGGTGTGTTACAGTAATAAGTAGCTCCGAAAGAAGGATGTAATTGTGCCAGGGCTTCTGGTGACCTCATGAACCACATGAGCAGGCTTGGGGTGGCTTCTCACCACATGCCCCAGTTGGGAGGTGCTTCGATTGCATGGTTGTATTTGAAAATTAAACCAGTTGTACTTCGATTGCTTCAGCTCACTTTTCGTGCTTCTCCTTACTTGTGGTCGTCTCAAACCCTCCCCTTCTTCCATCTGAGAGTGACTTGAACATGTGCTGTGTTTCAGTATCAGGAGCCAAACCTGTACGGCATGGGTCTTCAGCTACTGTCTTCTCTTGGTGTAGCGTTTTCTGCTGTGATGGCCCCTCTTGGCTTCCTTGCCAAGCCCTCCATCCATCCTCCCTGTGCTTCCAGTTAAACACCTTCCCATTGCTCACCTCCTCCGGCAGCTCCTGCCTGCCCTTTGGCTTTCAGCCTCTTTGCTTTCCTCTTCCCAAAATGCTGATTTTTGTTTTGGCTGAGAGTTTGTGAACGTATTTTATCTACGTGCAAAATATGGCACTGGCTAGTGGTGAAAATTACCCACTTTGTGTTTGGTGATGACCTCGTGAAATCTGACGTCTGGTGCAGCAGTACTTGAGCATACGCACTCTTGTGTCACAGCGTGTGGATATTAAGGGACACGTGGCTCTTGGTGCTGCACATGGAGGAGAGGGTGAGCAGCGGCTGCCGGCAAGGACACAGGGCTGTCACTGGATCCTGTGGTAGGGAGGTCCATTTATTTCAGAGCGGTTGTTGAGGCACTGTGTCGCAACTTAGCTCAAAGCAGGGTGGCATCCCAAATGCAGGAAACAGCTGGAGAAACGTTGCAGCTGGCACTGGTGGTCTTCATCTGTGCAAGCTTCAGGACGGTGGGGCTGGTTGGTGAGACCCTGCAGCAGTTTGCTGCTTGGTGTCTCTTCCTTCAGTACCTTTTCTTCTCATGCCCTGTCAGACCTCGTTTGCATCTCAAATTGCTGCAGGGAGGGCCAGGAGAAGGGAATGCACCCTCCTCACCTGGGAGCCTGCTGTGCTGCTCTCGGCCAGGTGTACTGTGGTGCTGGGGCAGCCTTCTCATACCCCATGTTGCCCTTCCTTCCTCTGCCTTGTCCCTTGGGCAGCGCTGAGGCTCTGTGGCCGCCATGCACAGCACGGGGGGCAGCTGCCACACCCCTGGACCACCACTGGCCTCCAAGAGACCTCCCTCCTTGCCGAATGCAGCCAGAAGCCTTGTTTGCCCCAGCCTCTGGCGCTGTCCCGGAGTTGTCCCCTAGCTTGGGGCGCTTGGCTCTCAGCTCGCTGCCCCTGTGGGCATCTCCTCCACCGTGCACCCAAATTGCTCTGCCAGTCTTTGATCCAATACGGCTTGTGGGTGACAAATAAGACGAGTTTTCTTCTTTGACTTTGGGACAGCTGATGAATGGCGTGTTTGCTACCACTGAGAGAAAAAGAGATGGTGGTGCGAGCCTGCATGACGGCGCTAATCGATGGGATCCCTTTCTGCAGGCTGCCAAGTGCCAGAAATGTGGTCTTATGCTCTTCTTGCATACTCAGCCTCTGCTGCGACTTGCAGACTGGGTGGGTTGGTGTAGCAGTAGTTCGGCTGGAAGTAGCCCTGTATGTGGGACTTCCCCAGGGCCAGGGTTGGGCTGGTGGGCTTCTGCCTGGGTTTTCCACCAATGTCAGTGGGATCGCTTGGATGCGGGGGTGGGAGCTGGTCCTGCCCCAAGTTACACCTGTTTAACCGAAAGTGTGACTTCAAACCAGTTAAATTTGCATGTAAATATTCCTGGGCTGACTGAGGGCTGCCCAGGCCAGGAGATTTGCATCAGCTGAGCTAGGGTGGTTCCTTTTACTGGTTTCCTTGAATTTGGACACAAATGACATGTAAACTTTTTGTGATGGGAATGCACACGGGGGATTACAGTCCAGGGTGCCCATTTCCATGGGACTTCCACTGAGCTCAGTTCACCGAGCAGTACATTGGTCACTGCTTTCATATGGTACTTAACAGTGCCGATAACATTGATTGCCTTCGCTTTTTTTGGTAAAGAGTGCCTGTTTAGAGGGAAGTACGGCAACTATGAGCTGAGACATATACCTTTGCTCTATAAATGGCACCTTAGCAAACATTGGTCTGCATACAATCTGGGCTTTGTTCCTTGGTTCAAAATTTCCATTTTTCTCCCCAAGGTCTGCTAATTTCTAATGCTAGGTGTGAGACCCTCGCTTGTAAGGCTGCCTCCCTGTCACGAAAAACCCCTGGTAAGCAGATGCCTGCCATGCTCAGGACCACCAGCTGTTGTGCAGGCCGACAGCTAAAGATACATGTTTTGCGTCTTCCGTGGGGGGTGTTTCATGTTAGTGAGTAATTAGCGTTCGTAATAATTAATGTTGGATAGAGATAGTTTGTACCTCTACAGTGCATTTATTTTGAGAATCTCAAAATGCATGTAGTTGCGGGCTGGCAGCCTGGAATAAATCTTGATGCAGTTGGGAAAAAAAGAGTTTAGTAAATGGGTTGACAGCTTTAACCCCGTTGTCCCTAATGAAAAGTGTGGGAAAGCTGGGAAGAAGAGCTTCACAACTCTGCTCCTCATCACTTCTGGGTAGCACCCCTGCTATACCCACGCGTGGCCACTTGTTATGTATCTTATTTTATATGTATGTCTCATAATAGCTGTTGTGAGCATCAGCAGAGATCCGTTATGATCACCGCAGAGCAAAGTGTAAATGGGAGGTGATCACAGCCCTGAGCAGCCTCACTCTGCAGAAGCAGCGTGTGGTTGCCCCGGTGTATCCCTTCCAGCACCCAGTGTCGGCACACCGCTTGTGAATGCCTACCAGGTGCCTGCAGAAGTCGGGTGCTGTTTGGTCAGATGGCAGTGAGAGGGACGGAAGCAAACGGGGTGTGATGTCGGGGGCAGCTTGGGAAGCTGGTGGCGGAGGTGGCGATCGAGCCTGGCACTGCCTGCCGCAGCAGGGACGAAGCCGGTGTGCTCAGCTGCACACGCCTGCCACAAGCTGCGGGTTGTGAGCTTGGTGGAGAGTACCCGGAGCAAAGTGGAGCTGTCAGAACCTTGTTTTATTTAATGAGCAAAGCCTTGTGAAGGCACGGGTTCGTTTACTGGCGGAAGGGCTGTGCTGGCTTCTAAATCTGTTCCCTGTGTTTTTTCTTAGCACTGAGCTGTGCTTTACATGTTACTTGGAAAGCTGAAAAGCAGGATCATGTCTATTTATTAATCTTTGCCTAATAAAGATGACTACCAGATATGTTCTTTGGCCTTAACAAAGAGGTATAATTAGTGATGAGATTAGACATGACCCAAGAGGAGGTGCTTTGCTTAGGAAAATATTCAGCAGTGTCATATAATATAGTCTGTCTGAGGCACCACATCCTCCCTGGAGGCCTTGTCTCAAACTGAGCAGTGACTCTTCCCAGCACTTCGGTGCTGTAGGAAACCTGGGAAGAATATTAATGATAAAGGGATATACAAAGCAAGATTTGCCTCAGTCAAACAACACACAGCCAACCTAAAATTGTTCAGCAGAAGTTTAGTTGGCGAAGTTAATAATTTATGGTTCTGGCTGATAGCACCCCATGCAATAGCAGTATGTTCAGCAGCCCCAGACCTGATTAAATATGCATGGACTCATTGGATGCAATTTCAGTGCAATTAGTGTATGAAGGCAGAAGGAGCTGTATCATTTCTGGAATTGTACTAAAAGGCTCTGGTAGTTCTTCCATTATAACATTTTACAGGATAGTAATTGTTCCACATCAGCTGTATGTAAGTACACTGTTTTAAGGAGTGGCTGCCTGCCGTGTTATGTGCGATACGAGAAGACAAGTACTCTGCATGTCACTAGGCACAGAGACTGCTTGGAAATACTAAACTAGCGCAGGACTAGGGAAAACTTGTTGCAGTAGATCTTCTAGCCTCACATGCGCCAGGTTTGCGTGTGCCGGCAGTGATGAGCGCAGCCTGAGGGAAAGGTTAGACCAGAGAAGATCATCAATATCTTGTTTGTTTTTTCTTTCTTTGCTGTAAAAACTTGTGTATTGTGCTCATCACTGAGACTTCTGAACGCTGGATGCAGGAGCTTAAATATTTGTAGAAACGCTTTAAATAAGAACAGGTCAAAAAAGGTACTGGATGTTCCACAGTTGGCATTGTCAGCATCTGGGTGCATGTCCTGGCAAAACACCAGTCGCTCCAACGGCTTTCCTTCCTAGAGCCACATCATTGTGTTTCATCCATCCCCAGCACCGCCAGCTCTGCAGATGGAGACGAGTCTGACCAGTTTGCACCAGTTGACAATCTGTCTTACTCTGTTTAGTGACCAAGGAAAATCCTCGCTCTTCTCTGCAGCTTCCTTCATTCTCTTCTCTCTCCTTTTGTCTCCTTGTTGTCCCCGCTTCCCTGCACTGGCTCCTTTTGCCTTCCTCCTAACTGTATGCTCTTCAGTCTGCTGCCCGCTGTGAGCCATGTTGCCTGAAGCTACTACAGCTCCCGGGGTTTGTGGTGTGTGCGCTTTTGTTCTCCAAAATACATCATTTTACTAGCTTTTCACCTGATGGTGATTTAAGACAACCCTTAGAAGGGTTGGTTTGCCTTCAGAAGTGGATCCCTCTGTGCAGAGTCACCTGAAAGAGTGGTTCCCTGTAGCAGCTTAAGGGAACACAGGCTCAGCAGCTCAAGATCAGAAAGGAGCACGAAGGGAGGAGTGGGCTCTGAACGGGTGCATGGTTTGTAGCATTACACTCTGAGCCTTGCAAATCACCGGTGCCAAAAGCGTCCCCGTGCCGTGGCGGAGAGAGTCAGGGAAGAATTGGGGTTGGAGCAGACTGCTGGAGAGCATCTAGTCCAACACCTGGCTGGAGGCAAGACAAACTTCAAATTTAGATCACTTTGCTCCAGGGTTGTTGGTCGAGGGTGTTAAACAGAAAGAACAAGAAAAAGAACCTGTGTTCCTGCTCAGCAAATAAATGCATAATTCACGTGTTTTGGTCGGTGTAGGTGAATTGTTCAGGCCATGGGAAGAGCTTTCATATTCTTGCTTTGGTTAAAATCCTGACGATGTGCAACCTATATTTACTGGTATGAGTTCATACAGGTGTCTACTCACCTGGTTGTTTGATCTCTGTGCGTTGTTATGTCTGTCCTGTGGAGGCCTGGGTTTGTGTTGTTTTGTGACAGTGTGGAGAGGGGACGGCTGTGTGGTCCTGAGTGCGAGGCTGAGATTGGGGGCTTCTCATTCAGAAGTTTGGTCCTTGCATCCCTGTGAGGACATCTCCAGCATTGGGGTTTTCAAAGGAGCCTAGGGGTGGGAATTGGACATTGAGGACCGTGTTGATGCTTAATTTCACTGAGGTGCCTGCAACTGCCCTCCCCTTCACTCACCCCTGCTCAGCTGCCCTCCAGAAACCTCCAGGGCCATCGGTGTCTAGCTACAGGAACTTGGGAATTTAGGGCAGCTGAATGCCGCCCTTAATGCCTCACAGTCCCCTTGAATATTCAAGCCTCCAACTCCCTCCCTTGGCTTCCCAGCCAGTAATTTGGGGATAACAGAGGTGTCTGCTTCTCAGAATTGCTGGCAGGATTAATGGGTGAGCGTTTGGGAAGTGCTTTGAAGAGGAAGGCCTGAGTGGTGGTGATGTTGCAAGGTGGCAGCAGGGATTTACTCAGTGCATGCGGAGGGGAGGACAGCTTGAGCCACCTCTGGCCAAAATTTACATTAAGTTGTAGTCCATGGGATAGCGCTCCTCATACAAGGTTGCTCAGCAGAGCTCTGCTGACATGAGTCCTTTCTCTGTTTGTGATGACCTTCTCCTGGCGTGTAGGCACCAAGAATGGGTTCAGAGGTACATGTGCTGCACAGTCGAGCAGGTACTCCGTCTTGGTTGTGGAGCCCAGGGAAAGGTAATGCTCGTGTGGTAGTGCTGCAGTTTAACGTATGATGTCTAACTGAGCTGTCTCACCTCCAAAACACCAAGAAGTCAGGCAGCTCTGTGTTGATGGTGCTGTGGAGGAAGGTCATGCAAATAGCTCATTTCACCAGGGGCACAGCGGTGTTAACCTTTGTCAAGTGCTTAGTGCTTTTCGTCATGGAAGGTGTTATTCTCAGCTGCAAAACAACCTTTTGAAGGAGGGAGCTGTTGTTAGGATGTGCTGTACAGATGCAGAGCTCGGGCACTAGGCAGTCTCTTGGGTATTGCATGGGAAACCTGCACGTGGGCAGCTAATCCTTCCACATGGCTGCCTGCTGGGCTCGTCTTTATTTCCCCTTTTGACCTCATGCTTCGTTGGGAGGCAGAAGATTAACTGAGTGATAGCTTGAGTCTGTCCCATTTAGTTGTCAACTTCCAAGATATGATGACGGAGTTGTCACAGGTGGCTGATGATATGGTGAGGATAGATCGAGGGAGAAGTTTGGAGCACAAGGAGGAGGGATGCAGGAAGGCAGGCCAAAGAAAGGGAAAAGAAATGGGGAATGATGGTAGAGGACTGAATGTCTTCTTGCTCATTTATGTCAAGAGTGACTCGTATAAATCCAAGTGGAAGGATGTTGGCTGCCACTTACATGTTAGCTCTGTGGGGTTTGTCTCAAGCAAGGAGATAGAAGGAAAACCATGGCCTGATGATGAGAAAGAATAAGACCATTTGTCAGAAAGCCAAAAAAAAAAGAGGTATCTTGAAAGTTTGGGCTAGACCATGTGTAGCTTATGGGAAATTCTAATTTAAGCATCTAATTTTTTAAAAAAAATTTTAATAATTGCTTTTGCTACCTTTAAAAATGTAATTTGTATTCAGTCAGTGTTTTCTACTATACATGTATTTTGTTCACATTTTGAAAAAAAATTTTAAACTGTACATTATGAAAGTCAGCTAGATTCAGCTTTACATCTGTCATTCTTTATTTTTTATTTTTCCTTAAGAAAGGATTTCCCATACTTTATTTTTCCATGCCACTACTTCTGGAGGATCTGTTCTTTTCCAAAAATTAGCTATTGCACATCTGGCTGTCAGTAGCACTTGTGTCATTGTTGGGTTCTTCCCCAACACAGGAATTTCCTTGGGTTTTAACCTAATAAAATCCATGTGAGTTTTGTGTATAAAGCTACTTTACTGATCTTGAATATTCTATTTGTTGTTTTTCCTCTGAAACAGTACTTCAGGATATTCTTACATTTTCAGAAGGGTCTTTCTTTGAAGGAGAAATCATAAATAATGAGGTTTTCATGGATGTCAAGTGGATGGAGACTCTCGAAGTAAGGAGAATCCTGTATGGAATTCCCTGTTTTACCTCCTGCAGGAATAGTTTGCTTTCTTTTGTGTAAAGGTTGTGGAGGTTACAGAAGTACATTGCCCAAAGGGGTGGGCAAGGAGTTAGCCACTGCAATGCTTTACAAAGCATTTAGTAGCAATTTGGAAAGCTGAACAGTATTTCTCTTTGCAGCATTTGTATGTGGCAAATGTAATGGCAAAATTCTCTGGTTAAAATACCCTGAGAGTTTTCCAGAATATTTTTATAAAAATTAATTATTGCAATTATTCATTAGGGGAGGCATTCAGTAACAGAATGAAGTATGTATGTGGGGAACAGTTTATTGCCTTTCAGGCAAAGATACATTCATATTAAATTTTGCATAAACATAAATTGGTATATAATCAAGAAGACCAGTTCTAGTGAGGTTCTGCGTATTCAGCAACTCCGAGAGGTTGGTTCATGTCTTCCATCAGTCTTCAACAATGAAAGCATGTAAATTATTTTCCCATGAAAATTTAAGTTAGAGTTGCAACATTATTAATCTGGTTACTCAAAACAACTTTTCTCAAAAACAAGGATAAACCAAGGAGCTAATATTTAAATACTTGCCTTCAAAAACAAAACAAAAAGGTAGAATTTTTCAAAGGAAAGCATTGGTTAGTTGGGGCCATGGGCCACTGTTTATTTAATGATGTAACCTTTAATATAGTGGCGTTTAAAAAGAATTGGATAGGAAGGATTTAAATACTTCTTTTATTTCTAGAATATCAGCTGGTAACTTGAATGTAAACAGGAAAATACGAGTTCTTCATCCACCCAAAGCAGGGTGGTACCATCATGTAACTGAAGTGGCGTTATTGTGGATTGCAAGCAGGAATGCTAGGTTCATAAAAAAATTGCTGTTAGCATTTTTTTTTTATCCCAAACCACAGGGTGTTTTTGATTAACCAGTTATTCCTGGCCTCTTGAGGGAGAGTTTGGAAATGCAGGGTAAGAAGAAATAGCAAGACAAATGGAAGGGTTTGACATTGTTCTGGTTCAGATCAGCTGGGATGGTGTTGGGGACGGAACCAGTGTGAATGAAAACGTGACCACAAAATCTGTCTTTGACCATGAATTTTTAAACCTACTTTCCTTTTTGGCAGAAAAAAGCAGCATTGAAAGCATGCTGCTGTTGGTATATAACGTACAGACTTTTTCCTCTTTCAATGTTATGTGGTGATGAAGATTGTAGACCTCCAGTTTACTGAGGTCTGGATGCTGGTGCTTTTGTGCATCTTGAAGAGTGATGCTGTTGCCAGCTGCTGTGATTTTTATTGCTAGTGTTTCAGGGGCTGTTTCCTTACTCCCTGTAAAGCCCCAGCTACTATAGTGGGATTTCAGAAGAACTGCTGTGTTCGTTCAGTTTTCCTCCTTCCCTCAAAATCCACCCCCACTTCACACATGTCAGTTTTTACATGCCATGGCTGCGCAAAGGAGCTCAAAAAGAGGAAGCATGTGTGCTCCAGAGGCTCAGAAACCTGACAGCAAATAAAATGAATTATGGTTTGAAAATATATACATTAGGCTTTTTAAGCCAGTCACACATTAGGGGGGAAGAGGGCAACTGGCAGATGAAGTTTAAACCTTTGTGGTCGGCTGATCTGAGCCCCTGACCACAGGTACTGGTTGTGCATGTCAAAGGAGCTTTGGCCCGGCAAGTACAGCATGGTGGGAAAGGTGTTGGAGAACATATTAAACTTGAACTTCACATTTTTGCTATAAATGCAGTTCAAACACTCTCTTATTTAAATAATTAGCCTGAACATTTCAGTGCTGTTGCCACAGTTGCCCCTAAAACAAGCTTTGCTTGAGGATTAACTGATCAAAGATGTACTCGCGTATCATCTAGTTTATTCAAGTGGGTCCTTCAGATCATGGAGAAAATATATGAAAGGATATGGCAGGGCTTTTCTGCTTGTGCTGTGACTGCTGAGTGGATTTTAGGTTGGTCTCAGCCTGGAGAGGCTGTTGAGACCTGGCTGACTTGGTCGGGCTCAGGACCAGACCTGTGCAAAAGCTTGCTTTCACCACATCACTCGAAGACACAGGTCCCTATTACCCCCTCATACGCCAGCGATGAATTGATGCTTGCGGAGACAGCTGATGGAAAGATTCATGTACCACTTAAACTCTTTATTTGAAATACGAAAACATAGCTTGATGTTCTTTGTGTATATGGGTGCATTTGTCATGGCGTCCCTTTTTCTCCCAAATCCTTAAGTAAGAAGCAGCAGTAGTTGGTAATCAAAGACATGAAATACATTTATTATCTGAAGACTAACAACCTGCTATACAAACTGATGTCTTGAATCTGCAAATAGAGGAATTGCACGAGATGGCACGTTACCATACAGCACTATAATTAAGTGCTTTTACCTGAGGCTTGTCCTTATTTAAAACAAACGAGACCGTTGGCAGTAAAAATGACAGAGACGAGTCTGCAAAGGAGGTGAGCATTTTCTACCTGTCATGATAGCTAAAAATATACAAAGTTAGTTGTGGGAAAAGTGGATTTCAGGCAATAAAGGCTCTGTAGAAAATTGTAGTTTATCCACAGTGTTCATTTGAGGGGGAGACTCAGCAGCAATTTGGAAAATGTACCCTAATGAGCCTTTCTGGACTGCAGTTCCTTTAGGCATCTTGAACATTCAGAGCAAACTTTGGCACTTTGAGTTTCCAAGTCACAGGGTTGCTCTCAGATGGCGTTGGCATTGCCTGCCATGTCTGGGTCAGGCTGTTCTCCATCTTACATCTGAGTATAATGTCATAACAGCCGTGGGATGCCAGCAGCCCTGAATGCCGGGGCTCTCGAGCTCGGCTGGCAGCCCGGTGGGATTAGCCAGCAGAAGCACTGCTTCTTGGGATTTGTTGATTGTAGGTGGATACAGTGGCATTGGTTTGGGGGAGGTATGTGAATGCGACTTTTTGGCTGAGACTCTGTACAGTAGCCATTGGTAGGGTCTCCTTTGGGTGGACAAAGAGGTCCTACCTCCTGTTGGCACATGGAGGGGCTCCCTAGTACTTGTGGTTCAAGGTTTTGCGTAGTGTTGAGGTCCTCCAGAATCTCACTGTAGTAGTAGGTCTGTGTGGTATGTGTAAAGCATCCCCTGATTTACTCCAAGAGAACGTGGTCCTTAGCATGATGCTTTCTGTTTTGGAAGTACATATTATCCATAGTCTGTGTTGTGATTTTGGAGATAGAATCATTAAGGTTGGAAAGACCTCTAAGATCATCAGATGTGCTGGTGCTTCTTAGTTAGACGTGTTTCTTTGCCTCATGGCTACAGGGAAAAGGTACTATTTTTGGCCTTTCTGTCTTTCTGGAAGGCTCTTTGCTATCCATCCCTCTGTGACATTCTTCTATCAACACTAGTGAGCGGTCACTTTAAGTTTAGATTTTCCCAGATGTGTCCCTTTTTTCTGGATTCGTGCTGAATTTGAGAACTGTAAATTTGTCATTGTTCCTGACACTTCCGTGCATGTCCTGATGCTTGGAAATGTCTCTTGTGTATGCTGACACCATCTCTGTAGTGCGTGCAGAGAAGTTACAGTGGATACGTACAATATACAGTGCGTTTGTGTTGCACTGCACATCTGTGGACGTTGGATGCCCAGGATGTGGACCATTCAGAGGTGTAGGAATACAGCACGCTCAGAGCTTCCCAGGAGCATGGGACTCACTGCACTTGTGCAGCGCAGTGCGCCTGCAGTACTGCTTCTGCAGGGATGCACAATTTGGTGAAAGTAGGTGATGGAGGTGGGAATATTTCATTTCCTCTCAAAGAGGTTGACCTGGGAAAAAAATGGCAACAGGCTATTTTTGCTTCAATTTTGGTTTAATTTTACTGGTAGGTAGGAGCTCTGGTTATAAGTCAAACAAAGAGCAAAGGGATGGATTTCCCCTCCGCATTTATTGGGCTGTGCATTGGCTTGCTGATTTGTCCACACCGTGCTCAGTGAGGGTGAGGGAGTCCTTGGACTTCAAACTGGAGAAAAACTTCACTGAATAGGGATGGACTTAAGTCCACGCAAAATTGTGAGTTATCTCTGGGTTACGTGGGCAGCACTGCAAGGGGCCTGTATGCTACAACGTGTGTTTTATAAATTAAAAAGGTGCTCATTGATTTTGTTTAAAATGAAATCTGTTATGGAGTGATTGGACAAATGGCTTAAAGCTGATGAAAAAAGAATGAGAAAGCCACAGCATGATTCAGGCAGGAAGGAATATTTAAATATACGGAGTATAAAGGTATGTTAAGTACAGAGTTAGTGGCCCAGAGAAGAGTCAGGGGCTCAGGATGGGTTACCTGAGCATTCCCACAGTGTGGTCCTCAGGACTGAGATTTGAACCTCCATCTCCAGCTGTGGCAAGTCCGCTTAAAATAACCAGCTGGGTTTGGGGTTTTTTTGTTGTTTTTGTTTCAGAAGTAATCCTTGATACTGGGTACTGCTTGTGGGGAAAAAAACCCTCGTACTTCAACGAGGTGATGTATTGTGCTTTTTGAGAGCCAAGCCTCTCCCCATTCTCTCGGAGTTTGGTATCCAAAGTCTCTGGTTGCTAGTAAGTAGTGGGCACGTCAGATGCAAAGCAGGGTAATTTATTGCGCTCTGCTGCCATTACTGCTTCCTGTGCTATATTTACTTCTGGGTACTGTTGTTAATCTGAATAGATATACTAGAAAATGGTCTGAGGGGATCAAGAAAAAATAACAGAAAAAAAAAAAAAGATTTGGAACCAGAAGGCTTGTAATAGAAAAGGCTAAGGATGAGCCTTAGCCTTAGGATGTGCAAAGAGACACAGTATCTATAAATACATAAAAAAACCAGTTTCAGACCAGGCAGGGATCAATTATTTGCAGTCAGTTGGGACATCAATAGTGATGAATGCAGCAGCAGGGGGAAAAATAGGTGGAATTAATGGGAAAAAGATGAAGATCACTTCGGGAAGAGCCATGGGACCTCCACTGTACATGCTTCAGGCTTCTGGTGGCAGGGACTGCCTTTCACAGGGTGATCGTGCCCTGCTGGGCACAGCCGGTGGGCACCACCATGGGTGGCTCAGTGGCCAGAAATGTCTTTAAGTGCAGGTCCCAGTATCGAGGAAACTCCTGAGCACCTGCTGGGTTTGAGGTGCATCCTGGAGTCCCAGTGGTGGCAGCAGGAGCTCAGTACCTGTTTTCCTGAGTCACAGCCCAAGTGACATTCCTCCAAAAATGTAACTCTTCAACTTTTGTAAGTTTAGATCATTTCAAAGTGAGTTTTCAAATGGTGAAGTGAACCCAGAGCACTGAAGGAAACGTTTCCAATGGCAGCTGAAGCTGGAGCTTGAGGCGCTAGTTCCAGGTCAGGAGCTGTGTCTTTAAAGACCCTCAAGCTGGGGTGACCTGGTAGTCAGTGGAGGAGTGCCAGCTGTTTGCAAGGGGTTGGAAGTTATTTCCGATGTCTCCTTAATGAATCCTTGGGTGCCGTGGGTGTAAATAAGTAGTTACTGAGACGTTGGTTGGTGTGGGGGAAAATGCTATGACAGAGGGAAATTAATGGTTCCATTTTTTGGTTGACCAAATGGTTTCCATACTTTTTGAGTGTTTCTTTTTCTTCTGTAAGCATGGCTCC
Source organism: Fregata magnificens (assembly GCA_013389945.1). Classification (NCBI taxonomy): domain Eukaryota; kingdom Metazoa; phylum Chordata; class Aves; order Suliformes; family Fregatidae; genus Fregata; species Fregata magnificens. The sequence goes on from WAAD01008409.1 coordinate 115,150, forward strand.
CTCAGACATGCCATCATCTGAAAGAGCTAAAGAGGTCTTTATGGGCTTGGGACCAGAGGTAGGAGCCATGGTCTGTGCAAACGTGCAGATTTTTTTGGTGTTATTTTTTGGGAAGTGCAGTCTACTTACAGAAATGAATGTTGCTCCCTCAGAAACCTGTCCACCAGCTCTTCCCACAGGACTCATACCTCTTCATCAAGGAAACAGAAGCACCTTCAATGCTGCTAAACTAAAATTGCCAGCAAGGTAGGTGTTGATTTCACTTGAAGCTGGATGCAGTCCACTCTGGTAAGGTCAGGCCCTTGGTAAGGACAGTTTTTGAGTAGACATCAGACTTGAAAAGGCGTTAGCTAACATTCTAAACATAAATTTGCTTGTTGGGGTAGACTTTTTTTTTAATTGGTACATGCCACACTAAAAGCCAAGTCTGCTCGTGGAAGAGCTGTGAGCTTGTCCTGTGCCGTGGGGTGAATTTGGAGCTTTCACGAGGAACATGTCTTCAGGTACCCTGGCACGAATGCGTAGCCATGTGTGTTTGAACAAACCAGGCCTGCTCAGACAAAGGTGTCCTTCTGCACGCTGCTCCTTCTGGGGAGAGAAAGAATGGGCAAGAGATAGTAGTAATTCAGCTTCAGCAAACACGAGAGTAGAGTGCCTCGTGTCAGAAACCATATAGATTGGTGTGTTTATCAGTATTGACCTGGTATATTCACAGCTATACGCAGACTTCTTACCTGTGGCACTTACTATCCATCTCGCCTTTCTCTTCGGTTTCATTGTAAGCTGCAAAGAACCGAGACTCAATTACCTGCGTGTTGCACGCAATGCAAACACCACTGCCGTAGAAGGTGGAGCTTGAACCTCGTAATCTTTAGCATTTCTTATCCAAATGCAGTTATTCTGATTTGCTACATTTCAAGCTTTTCTACAGACGTTAACCCCCTCCTACCATCTCTTTATTCCTCCTCTGCAGAGCCTTTAAACCCCCATCAGCTGCTGTGGCAGTGTGGGAGATCTCATGGTCCTACGATTGTCTGATTTTGATTTTTTTTTTTTTTTTTTTTTTTTTTTTCCTCCGGAAGGAGGCCCTGGGCTGAGTTAAGGTCCTTGAGGGTCTGAGGTGTTCAAATTTAGCATTTAAGCATGTGCCTTCGTCCCACTGACTTCAGTATGACTTAAAAATCACGTATGTGGGCACCCAGGAAGACCCAGTCATTCCCTTTGTGAAGACGTGGGAAGACGCAGCCATAGCCTAGAGGTGGTGGAGCTCAGGAAAATGGAAATTTTAGCATCCACGCTGCTTTCATTCCTTTTCTTATGTGTCTATTTTCCTTGGCACTAAAAATACACAAAACTTCATTATCTTAGAAACAAAACCAAAACAACCTTTTCTTTATTCATGAACTGATGTCTGTTTTGAAATCTCATCAGGAGAGGGGGAGAAAAAAAACCCCAACCCATCAGTTTCTTTATTTGCTTGCTGGGTTGTTTATCTCCACTGGGTGCTGCTGGTAGAAATCCCGCAATATGCACTGCAAGGCAAAACACATTTCGGGAGACTTCCCAATTTAGCACCGTGATTCAGTGGGGTCCTAGAGCAGGACCCTTGGTGCTTGGTGTGGAGTTAGGAGCTAAAATCAGGCAGAAGGAGAAAAAACGGCAGAGCCTCAGATGGAAAGCGAGTAATTTGTGATTAGCTGTTAAAAACAGCTTTCTCAATGGATTTGTGTATGCCTGTGTCACCCAAGGACAGCAATCCCAAATCGCTCCTCGCCAAGCCCCCCATGTCCCCTTTTTGTCCCTGTGTCCCCAGGCTCCTTTCAGCCCCCTCCCATCCTCCCTGGCTGCAGGCAGGTGAGAGGCAGCGTGCCTGCTGGCTCCTTCTGACCCTGTGTCTTGTTGTCAATTTTCATTCATTTTGGAGAGACTCAACATTTTGGAAACCTCATTCCCTCCCTCAAACGGGGCTGAGGGCAGCCGTGGGTTCAAAAGGGACCCAGGAGGCATGAGTGTCTCTGCCCTGGGAGAGCAGGCTGCCGCGTGGGGCACAGCCTGGGTAAAGAAGGGGAAAGATGTTTGGGAAATTCCTGTTTGGATCGAGAGGCAATGATTAAGTTAACCCAGTCAGCTAACCGTATTACATTTCTGAAAAGAAAATGGAAAATGAAAAAAAAAAAAACCTGAGCTTTTCTGTTCTGTATTGCAAAACGTGGTACAGATTTATAGACAATAAAATTTCACGTGTGAAAGGACATCTAAGAGTGGGAGATTTGGCTTATCAATGCTGATTATTTTTTCATTTTCCATTCTCCTGAAATTATGTCTAATAACTTTTTAAATTACTTTCTCAATATTGTTCTTTATTTTAATGGTTTTACTTTTTGAGGCCATTCTGTGCTTTCCACTTAAAAATTAATCTTTTCCTTAAATTTCCTCTCTTTCCTTATGTTTGTTAGATGCCGTTGAGTCAAGTATCAAAATGATTTTTTTTTTAAGGGATTATATAATTTTATGTCAGATACTCTGTTATGCATATGAAAATAGAGCTAAACAAATTTCATGCTTCAGGATATAACTGCTTCTCTGGAGATGAGGAGAGATAGTTTGCCGCATTGCACAGTTGCCTGGGTGCCTTGGTCCCGCAAGTGGCTGAGGAAGCATTGAGCATCTTTGGGCACCCTGTGAAGGCTGGGCACCCAGCATCTTACAGGATTGCTCAGGACCTGGCAGCACTGAAGCCTGAAGACTTTCACCTTTTGCTGTAGTGTCAGGTATTGCTTGCTGCTGGAGGCAGGAACATCAACTTGGTGATCTGTTACATTAAAGCAAAGCACAGACTCCTCTGTAGCCGCTAGACAGTTCTTACATGTTTTACAGTGGGGATCCTGTCTCTGCTTCTGTAGTTTTAAAATGTCTGTGTAACATGCAATGCAGGTAACAATCTCTGCAAATCAAGTCCCTTGACTGACAACTTGTATTTTGGGACTTCATCGGCTGTTTGTTGTGTTGCCAAGTTATAAACCCCTGTGCTGAAATTTTCCAAGAAGGTCAGCAAAACCCATGCTTTTGTGTATTTTAATTTTGGAGTGGGAGGGAATTTTGACCAAAATAGGCCAGATATTTCCAAGAGCAAGATTAAGGGGAAATATGTTGCGTGGCCCAGGTGAGATATTTTGGGAGCAGGGATTTGGGGTCTGGCAGAGAAGCTGCCTGGTGGCAGGCACGCCTCCTCCCCATCCTTGCAAGGATCTGCCCGAAGTAGGTGAAGTGCAAGCCTTGGAAAAATGTCATGCTGGGAAAAGACCAGATTCGGCAGCTGGCTTCTCCCCCCATCAGCATCCCCCTTTGCTCCCCTCCGCTGTGCGGTGGCCATCCCCACCGGAGCAGCCCTTGCTGCTGGGCTCCTGGTCCCTGGGGCAGGCAGGTGCCCTTGCCTTGCTCCCTCGACTCCCAGTGTTGCTGTCGTGGCGTTGCCTGAGCAGTGTCACAGCTATGGTGGAGGTGCCCTGATGGGATTATCAGGCTGCTGTGTTGTGTTCCTATTCTCCCTGAACTCCAGCCTCTGGGCTCTTAGGGTTTAACAGGTGTACGAAGTAAGTACAGATGATTTTGCACACCTTTTTGAGGCAAATTAGTCCTTACTTAGATAATCTGGGAAGCTGTTATTTATATCCACAACCCCTTCATGCATTTCTTTGTCACAGTGCATTTCTCAGTTCAGAGCTTTCATTGGGCTCAGGTGCCTGGGGTTTCCCTCTGGCTGCCACGGGCATGGCCAGCAGGTCCGGGAGCTTCTCGTCCTCTCCCTGAGCAGCTTGCTTTGCCCTTGGTAGGGCTTGCAATCAAACAGCAATTCTTCCTGCTGAGAAACCATGTTTTCTGCTTGCAGCTGCCTTGTGCAGCCTGCTCTCATACCTGCCCTAGAGTCTCTGAGCGGAGTGTGATCAGCAAATTGCTCAGCCCCCTGCCAGGGCCGTGCCATTCCCAGCTACCATAGATCCCATCACAGTGGCGGCTCTACTGGATTAGTTTTCTCCGTTCAAGAGAGATTTTTGATGGGTGTCTGCTGCTATTTCACGGTCTTGTTCTCTTGTGCTTCAGTTCAGAAGTGCAGGTTTTTTGCTTCTGCAGTTTTCCAATAACTGAGCAATAGTTTACGTTTGCTCCGCAGTAAATTTAATTTTCAGTGTACTGGCCTGGTTACATAAGTGATCTGAATCCCTCTGGATCTCTCTTGTGGTTGCTTTGTATTTACTACTCCCTTCAGTTTCATGTCATCAGCAATGTAGCAATTTTACAGCTGGTTTCTCCAAGTAATTTATAGACATTATCAACAGGGTGGAATAGATACTGAAAATCTGCCGCATACATCCTATTGACTTTAAATGAACTACTTTTGCTGGAGCAAGAGTAGTTGATGGGGGGTGATGGCAAATATTCATATTTCAGGCGGGCAACATGTGCACGCTGATGATCAGGAGGTAGTCCGGCCATAAATTTTAGTGCCAGTGTTGGGGAGTTTGGGATCGATGCTCCTGAATGTTTCCAGCTGGGTACCCACGCTGATATATATAAGCTACTGCAGCCACATTAACGGCAGACACTATTGTCAGCATCACCATGAAGGATGCATGCAGTGAGATACTAGCTTAATTCCTTCCCCTGGGAGATAGAGGTATTACTTCTGCCACTCCTTTGCAAGGAGCGCTTAGGGCAAGGATGCTAAATCTCCCTGCTCTGCACAAAATGAGAAGAAATCCTGAGAACCACCACGTAGCTGAAAAAGTCTTCAGCTTGGCAGCATGAGGAGTTAAAAAACAGGTGGAGGGAGGGGCATCTGTGCAGAACTGCTTGGACATTTCTCCTGTAGCCATAGCTCTGGGGAGCAGAAACTGTCCAGGACTAGGTTGCTCTTCCATAGGGTGCCATAGCTGCTGGCCCCTTAGAGAGTATATAGCAGGAGCAGGCTCCATCCCCCAGGAGAGTCCAACCCTGAGGTGTTGCGCGTCGTTGTGCGTAAAATCCGTGGCATTGCTGACATCAAGGCTGTGATGGCGGATGTGAAACTGGGGAGATGAGTCACTCCATCTGGTAATTCAGGCTGAAAGCTGGTGTTCCCCAACCTTTCTTTGACATTTAACAGGTGTCCCCCTTCCCCTCTGAAGAAAAGTAAACTCAGAGTGCCCCAGTTAGTCTCACTATCGCTATGTCGTGTTGAGGACTTTCTTTACGACCGCAGGCGCTGAGGACTGAGTTAAAACAGTAAAATTAAAGCTGACGGTGGAAAACAGCGGGAAGGGCAGGTTCCCACCCCAGCTGTCTCGTTCTTCCTCTTCGGGGTGGTGGTGGGGGCGACCTGCGCTTAGAGAGATGTTACCGCAAACATTTATTCTGAAGGGCAACAAAACACATCCGTTCTCATGGGGAATATTAAATGTTGACCTTTAGCAATAATTTAATGGTTGTTAGAAATTTTTAGTGAATAATACATGGGCTTCCCCAAGAAGCCTCAGATTATCTAGGGAAAAAAAAATCTCTTGCTTCTTCTCTGGGTGAGAGAGGGATGCATTGCGGGTGCTGCGTGCGTCGGTAGGGACCCGCTGGGTACGTCCCGATGGAGAGCAACCTGCCCTCCATTTCCAGTGGGAAAGTGTTATGAGCATTACAACCTCTTGTTTTGAACATTTGCAAAATTTGTCTTGGCCCTGCCACTGTTTCAAAAAAAAAAAAAAAAAAAAAAAAAAAAAAAAAAATCAAACAAACCAGCCCTTTGAAAGTGGGTGGGATATTAGATAGTTCTAATTGCTTTTCTCTGCAGTGTGAAAACAGTCCCCTCCCTGTCAAACGCACCTGTTATCACTGGTATTTTCTTTTTGCTTATCTGTGCATAACTGTGCTGTATTTTCGTGGTGACATTTCATACCTGGTTTTGATACTCTTTGTTTCACTGCTTTTGCTTTGCATCTCAACAGGGATGAGAAAAATTCAGCCTTACAAGGCACAAATAAGCCTTTTATCATCATAGTATCAAAAGAGTGATTAAGGGAGAATTTCAGGTCCTTTTTCTGATTGATTTTCAGGTCCTTTTCCAGTTTTCCATTTGCCTAAGTAATTCCTTGATCCCAAAGTTGACTCTTGTGATTTCTCAATTGATTGGAGCACTGCTGAAGCAAAGAGCAAGACTGGCAAAATTGGTCTCTGGAAAAGCACCCCGGTAATTTAATAAATAGCATAGAGTGGGTGTGGTTTAAAATCCACCACACATTCAGTTCCTCAGAGGCTTCGAACATCTGTATCGGTGGTGGTTTCTGTAGTTTAGTCCAGGAAATTTAGGCACAGGCACAGTTGGCGGTAGCGGTGAGAGAAATGTCTATAAATGTGTAAAAACACATTTACTTACCGTTGCCAATACTTTTAGCACAGCAAAGGTCTAATTTCTGAGGTTTCTCTTCAAAGTGTGGGCTCAATAGCCTGCCTTGCCGAGTGTGCGCTGACTTATTTGCCCTATATTCATTACTGCATCCTGCAACTTGTTAATGGGTCACATTGGAGGTGCTGGAATGTCCTGTCTGAAGACCATTAGCGAGGTGCATGCATGCCTCAGCCCCATGCACCTGCTCCTGCCTGAAACCTGTCCTGCAGCAGTGCTGCTTGCACTGCACTGCCCATCAGCCGTCAAGCACTAGTGTGGGACTTATTAGCATGCAAAGCCTGCACCTCTCCTAGGGTTCCCCCTGCTCCCCCCCTGGTTTTACATGACCCGGGGGAGGCTGAATGCGAACAGGACCAGACCTGCCACAGGTCAAAGGAATGAGGCAATCAAGAAGGCAGAGTTTTCCCAAGGGGGGATGGACTTGCTGGCTGAGGGCTGGGGTAATGAAACTGCTGGGGAGAAATGTCAGCTTAAATGAGTATGTGCAAAAAGCCGGTTATTGCAGCAGGACTAGCGGGCCGTAGCCGTTTGCAGGACAACATGCTGGTTTGGTCTCGCCAATGGTTAGTTTATAATGGTTACAAGGGTGACTGCTTGCCAATGTAAATAGTTGGATAAACAAATGTATAGGAGAGCAACTGTGGATGTGAATAAGCCACTCTTTATTTAGAGGATGTGAGAAAATGTGTAGCTCTAATCAAATTTGCTGGGGAAGTGACTGCAGAGGAGATTCAGGTGTGATGAGGAAATGGAAATGTTTGCCTGGAGGAGAAGAGCAGCTGAGCACTGTGGCGGAGACCCAGGGGCGAGGGGACAGGAGACCCTGCCAGAGGGTAGTGACTATCCATGGGTCCTCTCCATCAGTGGTGGCAAAAGGTTTTGAGGGCGGTTGTCCCCACACTGCTTCCAGGGGACCCTGCTGGTGGAACACGGGAGGGGTTTTTTTTGTTTTGTTCCCCTGGAGGCCTGGCCAGCCTCCGTGCCAAGTTATGGGGGTTGCATGGAGCCTCCTCCCATTGCCCTTCCCACCGCTCGCCTACAAGGGTGAAGCATCCTTCCTCTGTCGGGGTGGGATGCTTCTCTGCAGGGCTGGGTGGGAATCAAGGGCAGGCTGAAGCTCAGCAGAAAACTTTGCAGTTCTGTGCTAAATTCGTAGCCACGAGGGCTAAGGGTGCTTTAATTCATTGTGTGATTGATTGTTCTTATTAAAGAGTCTATGGGGACAGCTTTTCTGGCACACGTGGTGGGGTTGAGGTACAAAGGGGAGCTGCTGTGGTGCGTAGCCAAAGAACCGGTCCCAAAGGCATTACCCCAGCTTGAGGAGCTCGGAAAGGCGTTTTCTCACAAGAGGCAATTGGTAGCCCGGGGCCAAACAAGAGAGACCTGGTCAGGAATGACGGTGCTTGGCTCAGGAGGGTCCTGCCGGCGGGCTGGTGCAGGGAATGGAGCCATCCTGGCTGGGCACCCTGTGGGGCAGGAGCTGGGGTGCCCCAGCTGTGGGACATGGGAACACGGGCAGGATGGATGTGCCAGTGGGGCTGGGAGAGTTGAGTGGAGAAGCATGTCTTTCTCTTCCAGTTTCCCTTGCTAAGACAGGAAAATACAGGATTTCAAATCAGAGCATGCTTTCTACTCATCTTTTCCCTGCCCCCATCCCCAGCAAGCAGAAGCTTAGTTGATGCCTAAGTGTGTATAAATAGGTGATGTCTGAAGGGAAGAGCTTTAGAGAATGGTGATGTTAGCTGTGCTTTTCAAGAAGTTAGCTACTGTTGAAGTACCTGGCAATATCTTATTGCAGTTAAAGGTTTTGAGGATGGATAGTATTCTCCAGACCGCAGAAGTAGCAGTAAGATGTGCCATGGGTCGTGTTACCAGCCTGTTGGTGGTGGTGGTGGTGGTGTAGCGTGTGGCGTTGCAGAGAAACCATGTTGAAGTTGAGGTGCAGGTCCACAAGGTCCAGTGCAGGTGTAATTCAAAACACAGATCTTCTCCAAATAGCTTATGCTGTTGATTTAATAAGTGACAGTAATGATTCTCTTCTGGTCTGCTTTTGGGTTTGCAGCTACTTAATATAAGACACATTGCATAGTTATGATTTGGTAGGGTCTGAAATCCTGTTGTCCATGTTGGGTGGTATTTTCAGTTTTGAGAGGATAGCCAAGAAAATCACTGAGCAAAGCACTTGAAAAATTGGTGCCATCTAACTCTAACCTGTACTTTAGTTGACCTGCTTCAGGTCTAGAGGTTTGGTAGGACACATCTTCAAATGGACATTTAAGATGAATAGTTAGAAATAGTCTTAATTTCTGTTGCAGTTGGAATAAGCAAATGGTTGCATGAGCACTCAGTAAAGCTGTATTAGATGAGTGAAAACCAAGGTGCAGTGCCATGCAAGGCAATTAAAAAGAGGCATTCATATAGACTATCCAGTAATATTTCACATGAAAATTGATTATATGTAAAAACATAAAAAGTTAAACTGATGTTCACCTAATCTTCATTGCTAATTGGAACTCCAAATAGCTGTATTATGTTTGATAACAGATTGATTGACCTGAGCAAAGCTTGTGTATCTCTAGGAAGGAGACAATTGAATTATCATTCAGAAAAATGCTAAGATGATTATATCATATCCCATAGTTCATAGATGCTTTCTTCAGTAGTATTGCCTTTAGTTTTCAATAGGTAGCAGTAGGCTCAGTATTAATGTTGCCATGATTATAATAGAACCTTTATGGACATAGGAATAGGCTCAGGAAGCACCACATCCTCCAAGTCAGACTTGGAGACCTGATCCCAGCCATCAGAGCGGGCGATGAAAACTTAAACTAAATTAGCTGTCAGCTTATTTTTTAAAAAAAAGGTTGAGTTGATGTCCAAAACCAACACATATAACAGCAGCATCCTTAAGCAGATGAGCAAGAATGATGGAAAACACAAACTTGTACATAAATTTCTTTGGTTCAGTGTATACTTGCAACTGAGAGGAGGTGTTAGGCCACAGGGCACAAAGTGCCACATCTCTGTAGGTGGTCCAGAGCTGCAGTTTTCAGACAGGCACTCGGGTGCTTTTTGTTATTCACTTTCCTTTAGAAAACTTTTAAGATCTCAGGTACACAGGGTAAAGAGCTCTGGAAGTTCCTCAGCAAAGGCAGCTGCAAGAGGATAATAGGACTGAGTCTAATTGGAATATTTTTGGCACTTTTCCTCTAAATAATTAACGACGCTGTTTTGCTGAAGCTGAGCCATTTTGCTGAGATGTTTTGATTTCAGGAGGGTTTTATTAGATTCTGAGATTCAAGATGGACCCCCCTCATCATCTACCACCCCATCACTTGTGAGGAGGTGGTAAGAGGCATGTTGGGATGAGGAAGGGAGAGAAAGGGGATAGAAATAGAAAATCTGTCCTGTTCAGTCTGTTGTGTCCCGTGTTGAGTTTCCCTGCTACTAGTTGTGCCTGTAAAGCTTCCAACTTACCAGGCACAGAAAGATCCCAAAAAGGTAAATTAAATTTAATTCTCAGCTCAAAAAAGTCTTTTTGTCCTGGGGAAAAAAACCTCTGATGAGCAGCTGCTCCTTCTTAGCGAGCTCGGAAACTTCGGGGCCTGCCCTGAAGGATGGTATCGATGTCTCCATATTCAGAGGTTTGACAGGAAAATGTCTTTTACCATGTTGGCAGGAGCAATCCCTTGGGTAGGAAGAGCTGACGTTAATATCTAAGGGAAATCCATGTTTCATGGCTATATTGTACCCAGTGCAGCACACGGTAAAATCTTACTAGGTTGGAGGAGGTTTTAGATAAAATATGTTGTCAGATTACTCCAGCAACTAAAATAGGTAGGAAAATAACAGCTCTGTGGGCAATATAGTGATTGAAATATATTGAAGATGTCTTCAGACAGCTAGTCTGAAGATGTAGCGTGCGTGCTTATAAGGTAAGACATCAGAGGCTAAACCTCCAGGGATAAAAACGGGGCTGTGATCTGTCCTCGTTTGAGAGCCTGCTGCTGAAACGTGGTGCCTGAGGAACGCTGGACCTGAAAGCTGGATGCCTGCAAGGATGGTGGTCATGTTGCATGCAGGGACCTGGATGAAGTGGCTGGATGAGTGTTCATTGGCAGGTGGCAGGACCCTGAGAACCAGGGTAACGAAAGCGCCCAATGCGCCAGGGGTCCTGCCGAAACCTGTGTTCAAAACCATGTAGGAAAGTGGTACCCAATGTGAGCAAGTGATGTCTTCCAGGAAAAGCCTGGAGCTGAGCGTTGTTGCACAAGGCATGTATTGCATGCTGCTAAGTCTTTGTCCCTTTGACAAACCCAATACATTGGTTCGGTGTTTTTTCAGCACAGTATAAATAAAGCTTCTGGTGACAAGGCTCGTGCCTTGGAGTCATCTGAAAAGTCCTCATGAGCAGGAAGCTGTGGCTGGCAGCGAGCGACCCTGGCTACTTAGGGTGACTGGCTTTCAAAAGGTCTTTTTCTAAAGCATGGCTAGTGTGCAATGAGTGATTTTTAGTCCAGCGTATTTCGTAAACTTGGAAATGAGACTCAAGGAATAAATTTCCCTTTTGACCAATGTCAGAGAGTTTCAATAGTTTGTTTATCAAATCAGTTCTTTGGTGAGCCTGAGAAATGATGGTTTGGGGCGTTATCTCCTTTCCCAAGCCTCCTTTTACACCAGAGCAGTATTGTCTTGTTCGCTGGGAACAGCAAACATGCGAGCAAGTGCTTGGAGCAGATGCTACTGCAAAGGTAACTGCACTGCCATTCCTTTCAGCTGGAAGTGTATTTCTAATTTTAGGATTAGATTTGGGTGGAAATGTTACTTGACTTGTTTATAAATACACCCACATGGCAAATTTTTTTTTTCCCCTCCCAATGTCGTCTAATACAAAACAGAGGGCAGGCAGAGGTGGCTGAAACATTGCCCATACCCTGGGCTCCTGTGTTCCTCCGTGGTAGCTTTCTAGTCTTCTAAACCCCCATTTCTAGTGGAAAAACCCGAGACACGGACATATGGGCCTGGAAGCTAACACAGTTCCAGAGCCTGCCGAGCTCCTGGCATCCACCTCAGGTCTTCGCTCAGATGATTTCAGATCCATTTTTTTCCCCAGTGAGTTACCTCTCAATCCTCTAAAGTCCCTGCCGTTCTTCAGTTTAGGGAAGATGCTCTGCGACCTCAGGTAGTCATCAAGAAGTCAGTGGATTTATATCAGCTGGAAATCTCATGGCACTTAAAATAGTGCTGGGTGCTGGGAGGATGGGAAGATCATGAACACTTTGTTTGGGGTGTCCGTACCTCCCATCACCATGACCTGGCTGCAGGCAGAAAACCAAGCTCTGTCTGCCTCAGCCCTCAGTGTAAAGTGGGGATGTCAGCACGTGCAGTGGGAGCCTGGTTGAAGTGCTTTGAGGTCCTGAGACAGAAGGATCTACACATTGTTGTCTGTGTATTTGTCAAAACCTTGCTCATGTTCTTTCACCTCTAATATGGCTGTGTTTAGCACTAAACAAGCAATGCATGTATTGTGGATAACCATTTATGTAATAACGGAATCATTAGTTCGCCATCTTGAGCCTGAGCAATACCAGCCAACGAGAGTTTTGAAAGCAAATGGTGTCCTTCCACCCTTCAGTCAGCATGGTCCTTCCTCCTGTCCTCACCCACAAACAGGAGGAACTCCTAATCTCTGTTCTTGATAATGGCATTTACTGTGTCTCAGTCTAGGAATCTATCATACACTCATAAGAGTAGCTCTGGGAATTATTTCAGGAGTCCACCCCCTTGCACCCGGTAGGATATCCTCACCATTTTTGGCAGAGTTTGACTATTCAGTTTGTAAAAGTCTTCAACATGGGAAATTCCCCAGGCTCCCTCAGCAAACCTGCCCAGGGTTAGCTTTACCATTGGAAAAAAGCCTTCCCTAATGCCTAAATTAGATCTTCCTTGCAGCAGTTTGAGCCCATAAGTTCCTGTTCTGCACACTGTCATTGCGGAGAACAAATCAGTTCCTTTCTATTTGCAGCAACCTTTGATGTGTTTGGTGACCTCAGAGCAAATCTGATCACTTCACTCTTTTCTCACAGGTCCAGACCTTTGATTATTCTTGTCTTCGTCAAAGTATTTCCTTCAGTTATTTGAGTTTTTTGTTCCAAGTGCAGATGGCACAGATTTGGGTTTTTTTGGTAACACTAGTTTGTTAGATATATATGAGTTCAACTAAGGAGCATGTTTGGTTGACTGAAGTAGCTCATGAGTCTTGAAAACTTTCTTTGATAGACTTGGTACTATCAGTCAAGTTGCCATTCTATTAATTTCTTATGTCCTTATTTAGCAGTCTTGCTGCCTTAAGAAATCAAGTTTTTATTTTTGAAGGTTGAGGCTTCTGGGAGTATTGTGATCACTTGTTTTGTTTCCTTTTGAAATAAATGCTGTGTTTTCTTTCCAGTATCAGATGATAGCAGGTGATCAGCAAGGGCATAACAGAATACATGCATAGAAATCGTGGGTATGGGGGGAAAAAAAGTCTAAATGTCAAAAAACCACACGATCCAATAAACTCTGGATTCTCCTTTAATGTCTGTGGTAGTCGGACATTATCTGACCTGTCCCCCGTGGGATTTGCTTGTATGACTGCTTTGCTTCCCAGCCCTTTTGCGCAGCAATTTTCAACCTCTGTTTGGCAGTTTACAATGGATTACCTATGAGGTCTCTGCAAAAAATAAGTCTAAAAAAAAGCAAGCGCATTGGCATTCAACTGAACTGTGCATCCGCCACTGGAAAGCTTTTAGGAACTGAAGAGTGAAAAAGGGTGAAAACCACCCTTCCTGTTGCACAAAAAGTCCCTCCCTTTTCTAAAATAAATAAATACTGTTCATAGTCTGTAGCTCAGCTCAAAGCCCCTTTTCTGGAGAAGCACTGCTCTTCATCCTGAGTTTCAGCAGAAAAAAAAACAGTTTTATATATTCTGATTGTGATCTGTCAGTTGGGATAATTACTGTTATTTAAGTTCTTTGATGTTCAAAAAGGACAAGATCTGGTAGCTTTTATTGTTATTTTATTATTATTAAATGGGGTAGTAAGAGCAAGAATATTTTGTAGGATAAGATTTTTTTGAGAGCAAATGTAGCNTAACAATAAGCATACATTTTTAAATAATACCACGTGAAGAACACTAATATGTGTGTGGAGTTGCACTTAAGTCATTTGCCAGACTATGCAGGTTGTAAATGACTCCCTGTCACTTTGAAAAGCTCCTTTTCTACATCCTACAATAAAATAATTCACAAGGTCGCAGAACATTTGCAAATACTCACAGGGTACCATTCATGCAGAATGGCAGGTGAAGAAGGAGTCATAAATAATTACAGAGTCTTTTCTTTGCCTTGGGTGAGCTTGGGATCGGGACATGGTAACTAGCTGGCAAATGAAAACTGAGCTAAAAATATTTGCATAAACAATTTGTTTCATGGCCATGAATGCTAAATACACTGGGAACCTTTACAGCCTCTTTGAAGATCATTTGAAGCATATAGGGATAAATTATTTAGGTAAATAATGTGCACTGAGCAATTTGACAAGATTTAGGTTTTGCTGCTCTAAAAGGCAAGTGCTTAAATATCTTTGTAATGTGCAGATGAAAAATCTTGACTGATTTATCGTGCGAAGTTTGAAAGAGTGAGAAGGTTTGCTGAGCCTCTAGGAAGTCTTGTAAATCTCCTGTAATAGGGGGCTTGCCATGATGCTAATAAAAAGACAGCGACATGCCCAGGTGCATTTATGGAGTGCTTTTATATGGACTGAGTTTTCAGTTGACAGAAATGAGGGGGAATTTACTTGGGCAGAGGAGACCCGGTGGTTTTCTTGTTCTCCCTGTCAAGACAGAACTGATGACAGAGGCGATAGCCGAGTAAGCTTAGGGAAGTTCAAAAACCAGTTGCATTCTCTTAATTTACTTGCCTAATTTAGCTACAGATAGTGGTATTTTGGTGCTAGCACGGGAGAGGTGGGGCCTCCCAGACACATGCAGGTTCCCACCCCACCCTCGGCGGCACGGGTGAGTTTTAAGCATGAGGGAAGTGCCTTGCTGAATACCAGGGACTTCATTCCTGGCAGTCCTGGCATATGGGGAGCTGACTTGGAAGGAGCTCTTGTAGCAGTGCTGAAAAACAGTGGCTGCTCTTTAGCACTCAGCATTTATTTGCAAACCCTGAAAAACTCTGTTATTTATTTTTTCTTATTTTGAATCCTGCTCTTGGTAAACTAATGGCTTTCAAGAGCAGTCAATAATAGATGCATTGGTTAGAGGGGTGTTTAATGTTTTTTAGGAGCGATGGGAATAAACAGATGGATATGAAGAAAGTTGTCTAAAGAGAAACTTCAAAGTTTTGCTTTGTAGGAAGCGAATCTGCAAATTGGAACTGGAATTAATCAGTGGTTTTTTTTTTTTTTTTTGGTGCAATTCTCAGAAGCAGACTGTCGCTGGCATGCAACAACAGCTTTGGTGTTCTTTTGGGATAATTTTGTTGTTGTTGTTTAGGAATTAAAGCTGCTGTACCTGAAACTCACTTCTGAATATGTAATTTCAAAGAATACCATAAATTTCTTTGCCTATTGGTATTGCGGGCTTGAAGAACGATTGAACGTGAAGTTTTATTAACTGTAGCCCTGGCAATTTCAAAGATACTGGTTGTGCTGGAAGCTTTTCTGACAGGTCTTATTCATAATGGCCTGAATGTGTCCAAGACAGCGTGATCTATAGCTTTTAATCAGCTAATAGTTTGAACCTCACAGTGAAACTTGGCTGTATTCAGGCGGGTTAGAACAGAAAGGCTTTTGCAATTTTACAATTTTCAGACTGGGGCAAGTTTCTGAGGGAAGCAGCATCATCGTTCCTGGCTGCTGGTGAATGACAAAGCGATGTTATAACACAGAATAAAAGGTTACATTTAGCTCAACTTCACCAAAGTCTTCGTAATGGCCTTTGCCCTTGTCCTGTTTTAGGACTTTGAATCTTTATATGGCTGCATTTTGGTCTGGCTATGGTTAAGAGCAAGTAAGGCAGAGCAGAGGGAGATGACCACAATTGAGGAGTGGATTTCCACTGTAAAGCTTTATAATCTGTCCTTTTCCCTTGGACTGCAAGTTCAAATAAGTAAAAAAGGCCATGCAGAGAAATAGGCAGTGGTCGGGGTTGCCACATTTTGTCCTGGTTGTTGCTGCAGCACCAGGCGGGATGCGCTGTCGGGGCGGCCCAGCGACGGGAGAAGCAGGGAGGCATGGCTAGGGACAGCACCTTTGAGTTCAAATCCAGGCATGTGGGGCGTGCACCCCCTGAGACCATTGAGGAAGATATACATATACATAGAATGTCTGAAGCAGTAGACTGGAGTTTGTACAAGTTCCCTTGTCAGGATTTCTTCATGTCTGAGAGCTCTTCATGTTGATTAACGAGATTCCACATTTCCATTTTTAGTTCTTCTGTCAACTGTTTTCTTTTGTCTTTTAGTCCAAACTTCCAAGACTGGGGGAAAGAAAAAGAAGAAAATGAAAGAAAAATCAGACAGGTTGATTTAGGTTTTGAGGAGTAGGAGTTGCTAAGGGATATAGAGGAGGAGTCATTCTGCTTTGAGCAGAGTAAGAAGATGAAAATTGCCCTGTAAATATGAATTTACTGGCTTCAACGTGTGTGTGATGAAGGCCCCAAGCTCTGTGCCTGTAATCACAAGGTAAGATGAGCCTCTTTTCCTCTTTTAAAAAGTAAGTATGGTACTGACCTCAGCATTGGCCAGCACCACTGCAGGTGATGTCCTGGGTGCAGGTGATGCTGTTCGCAGCCATGCTTACTCTGCTGTAGGTTGGAGCTGGCTTGCCTGCCCTTCCGAATTCTGTGCCTGTAGGGTAAAACAGACTTTCTTCCCTTTAAACAGTCTCAGAGTCCTTAAATGTTAAATGTGATATTCACACCTGGCATTGCACAATGAAGGCACTATATTTTGGTTTTTAAAAAAAAAAAAAAAAAAAAAAAAGCAAGAGAGAAAGGGCTCCATTCCTTGGTAATGCTCTTTTTCTTTTTCTTTTTTTTTTAAGAGGGGTTTTGGGTTTGGGTTTGTTTGTTTGTGGTTTTGTTCTTGGTTTTTTTTTTTTTTTAAGAGGTTTATCAGTCCCTGCAGTGTGAGGTGCTGAGATGACTGTTACATACACAGGCCTGCAGAGCTGTCAGGCACCCAGACATCCAATTTAAGTCACGGGGAGCGGTGTGGTGTTGCTGGTGGTGGCTGGCAGCATCCTCACCAGCTCCCCTTCCTGCCAGGAGCAAGGTGGCTCTGTGCAGCAGCTTTTTTGGGGGGGGTGTCCCACTCCCCACCCACCCCCATGCACAGAGCAGGGCCGAATCCTCCAGGAGGGCCGTGGTGGAGGTGAAGGAAGAGGAGCAGATTCCTGGGGTCTCCCCTCTGCCTGGGGAGGCCGTGGCAGCACAGGGTGGCCCCTGGGGTGAAACACGCAGTGGCAGGTGCGTGGGGGACAGGGCTGACCCTCTTCCCACTCCCAGCCCTGCCCCACACATCCCTCCTTTTCGGCAGGATGATGGGGTCGTTGGCAGGGAGGCGCGCTGGTGCGGAGCCTCCCTTTCCCCATCCTGCTGCTGCACTGGAGTAGGTACCGTGAGCGGGTGCTTAAAGGGATTATTGTACACGCTGTTACTACACAAGCTGGAACATGATTCAGCCCTTAATTAAAATGCCGTAGTTAGGAGCTGTCTGCATACAAGCAGCGCTGTTTTCCCACATGCAAAAGGCTCGTACTTCAGCTTTGCAGGGAGACTGCCCAGAAAGACAGATTTTAAATTGTCGTGGAGAAACTTCTCTTTGCAGAGCATCATCTGTGAGCAAATGTAATCTGTGCTCGAGGGCTGGCTCTGCCGGCAGCAGAGCTGTACTGAGCCTCACATCTTATACTGGAAGGTTTTTTTGCAATGATGGGTGGAGGAGGAAAAAGAGGAGAAATAAAGTCTTGTTCCACACAGGACAGGAGTGATTCACAGCCCACCTTTGTTATTGCTGTGACTTAGTTTGCCTTGCCCAGGAGGTAGTCACGCCAGGTTTGCTACATGCAGACATGAAGTGAAGTCACTATATCAAAGAGCTTCAGATCAAATGGGAAGGGAAGGAAACTGGTGGGTGGAAGGGAGAAGATGGTATTTCATGGGGTTGCAAATGTGAGATGCATGACCAGCGGATGCACCAGCGTCACACCCAAAATCTGCAGCGGATCTGACATGAACCTTCTCTGCCTTCTGCAAAACTCTTCTGTAGAAGAGAAGCAGTGTTTGGTGAAGTGGCTCTCTGATTTTGAATGAGAGTGAGGGAGATTTCTTATTTTATGGCGAAATTTAATACTTGTCCAATATCAAATTCTCTTGAGTTGAATGGGTGTATTGCTCATTTTGATGAGCTTTCATGAGAATAAGCCTTTGGTCCATTGCTGTTGGAGTAGTTAGTGGTTGTTATGGATCTCAAACTTGATATGGCACAGGGTGGGTTGACTTGTTCACGTCCCTTCTACTGGGAGAGCTAGTATTCCTGGGCTGGCTATCCACCATTTTGGTGGTAAGTCACATGAAGAAAAGTTTTGAGTATGTTTTGGTTTTGGCTTATTGCTTGTGTCAGAAAAACTGTACACCAGAACCTCTGGAGCATTTGGCGGTGACTGAGGTAGGGTGGCCATGAGCCCGAGGGACCTCTGGTGATGAGGAGGTAGTCGAGGATCAGCTCACACCTTGGGTCCAAGGAAGCTGTGGTGCCCCCGCAGCGGTGGGGTGCCCATGCTGGGGCCACGCGCTGCCACGGGCTGAGCCCAACCTGCACGTTGGCCTGCAGGTGAGAGCGCAGCAGGTTTGTGTAGGAGCGAGCCTACTAAAACCCTGTGTCGTGCAGCTGTTGTAGCATGAATGCCTGGCCGGGCATGCAGCTGCTCCCAGCATCTGGGCTCGTCTAATTGTTTGTATTTAGGAGGTTTCCCAAACCCTCCCTTGCCAGATCTTCTCCAGCTCTATGTGTTTCCTGGTGAGGAAGTAAATCTCTTGGTGAACTGGGGAGAAACCGAGTGGGATGGAGGGCTGCCAGAAAGCTGCATGGGTGCAGGCTGAGCCTAGCAGATGTGCTTATGGCCCTTTGACCACATGGGGAAAAAGCATACTTGTCTATCAGAAGGAGAAGGTGAACAGAATCATCTCTGGCTGCTGAGGCTGGTGCGTATGGGGGGTGTGGGGCTGGGGGGTGGGATTTGGGGAGTCCAGGGCTGTGCTTCAGGACCTGGTAAATTGAAAGCTGTGTCATCATAAGTAGTCCTCCTGGGGTGTTCTTCAAATTTCTCTTAAAAACACTCTTAAACACACCAAATGAGTAGCTCTTAGTACTGGTGGGGACTAGAGCTGTGTATAGTAAAGCCTTTCCCAAACACAAGATTAAAAAAAAAAAAAAACAAAACAGAGCACCCACTGGAGCCACCATGTGCTGGCACTGCGGGGAGGTGTAATACAGCCCTGCCTGTGCAGCCTGTCTGTCTTCCATCTCTGTGCCACAGACACAGACAGACAATGAACCTCCATCCCTGAAGCGCAGTGGTTCTCCTGTCATCGTAGACACCATCTATGAGAGACTGCACTGGCAGTTGGATAAGTCTTGAATATTTACACTTTGTGGGAGAGGGTGGTTCGGTTTATTTCCCCGCCTAATGTGTCTATCAAAGGGATTGCTCTTTTATATGATGTTTCCACAAGTAGAAATTTCAGCAGACCCTCTTCTGGCCACTGTTTGCTCCAGCTGTCCCCTGGCAGTTTTCTTCAAGGGATGGCGTGCTGGGGAGGTGATGGGAAATCCATTGCCACAGGAAATTAGCAGGGGTGGGATTTGTGCAAGGGCCACGGAAGGGTCAGACTCTTACTTGCTGCTCCTGAAACTTGCTTAACACCAGGTGCTTTCCCTCGTCAAGATAAATGAGATAGAAAGACCGTTTTCCTAGCTCTATTTTTTTGCAAATAAGGACCTCATTATTATCCTTGAGTGGCTGTGTATATGTATTTGTGCGTGTGATGTGCAGACCATCTGCCAGCATGGCTGGTTTCATGGCTACTAGGACCAGTTTTTAGGCAGGCTTTTCTGATCTGAGGTTCAGGTCCTAAGCTAATGTAGGCATGTAACCCCCCAGTGCCTATAATGGGAACTTGGTGCCTGAAATATCTGGTTGGAACTGAGCTGCGGGTCAGGGGGCGCTGGGGAAGCCTCCAGGGAGTCGCAGGGAAGGACCATGGGTGAGCAGAGTCAGATGGCAGGTCGCTTTGGGTGAGGGATGGGGTTGGGCTTAAGTAGACAGTTGTGGGCTCATCCAAGACTGCCTGTGCCATCTTTGGCTCAAATATCAAGATTCATCCCTGACCAAAGCTTTGGAAGGAGGGAGCAAATTTCACACCACCGGCTCTGTGAGAAGCGAGGACTCCAGGTCTCTTCCCCTGGGTTCCAGGGAGAAGAGCGTGCTTCCAGCTGTTGTCCTGCTTGGGACTCAGCTGAAAATGCTCAGAAGACAACACTCTCCAGGAGAGCCAGGGCTGTGGTGGAGCTGGCACCTTGGGGCTTTGCCTGCGGGTGGGAGAGGGGTTGTGGTGGTTGTGTTTTCAGTTAGCCTGTCCTCCCCGGGGGCTCGGGAGGAAGACAGAAGCCTGAGCCTGAAAGAGGGAGGAGGAGCAATTATTGGAAGTACAGTTAATCTTTCTTTAATTAGAAGACATGCTAAATTAAAAGGCCCAGGAGTGATCCCACAGATGTCGGCTTACTGAGAGATAATAATTGGTGGGAGAATCTAATGTTTTGCTAAGCTTCATATCTGTGTTTGGTAGCATTGTTACGCTTTTACGTACTTTGTTTAAACTGAGAGATACTTGACCCAAATAGAGAGCTCAAGCTTGTGTTCTGCCTTCTTCAGGACTGGCATTGAACAGGTTTACTTAAACAATAGTGATAATGATGATAACAACAACAACAACAACAACAATAATAATAAGTATCATCAACCATCTATTGTCTATAATCTTGGAGAAAATAGCAGCAAGCTTTAGAAACCTTTAGAGAACAAATCTCTTTCTGGTGGCAACTGTGGACTTAAACTTTAGACAGCAACAATTTCCAGGAGGATAAATCTGAGGCAGGACGTTGTTTGCACAGAGCAGGCAGCCCCTTGCTTTGGGCATCACGCAGTGGAGATGCCCCAGCTCTGCTCAGCAGCAAGCAGGAAAATCTGCTGTCTCTTTTTCGAAGTCTGGCAAGGAGTTTTTCTCATTTTATTCTGGGGTATTTTAAAAAATTCCTCACCTGCTTTGGGGGTGGGGGCTGTCTGTTAAACCCAGGCTTTGTCAAATCCTCTGTTAGTCCTGCGGGCTGACCCCCCTGCTGCAGTCCCCATCCAAGTGCCCCTCTGCGTCCCTCACTGCAGCACCCCAGCATGGCTCTGAGCTTACCTGAGCACATCATTGGGGTATCCCACGTGAGCACAGAGGAAAAGGGAAGTGTCGGGTCCTGGCGTGGCGAGTTGCCTTTCATATATAAGATTTAAGCCATCAATTTTCTTTCTTTCTTTTTTTTTTTTTTTGAGTGTGGCAAAGGATCTGTACTTTCCTTATGGCTAGTAGGAAACATCAGCTCTTGCTTTATGGGACGTCAGTGTTGCTGAGGCTGGTCCTTAAGAAAGAAATCCTCTTTCAAGCACAAAAGGAGAGTCTCTCTGACTATCCTTACAGAAAATAGGAGATGCACTTCCACTTCTGTTGAGGGAGGAGCATGAGGGTGGGGAAGATGGTGTTCATGTCTGAGGATCACTCATGGTGCTGGATATGTTACAGCTGGTGATGCCTTCAGCCTGGGTATTCTGCAGAAATAAAGCTTGTGGCACATAAGAAGGAAGCTTACGGATTTTCACGGGCCTTTGGATTTTGACTTGAAAGCACTTTCTGTTACAGTCTGAACCCGAGCAACGGCACTAGAACAAATAAAAGATAATCATGGCAATTTTATTGATGTAGACATAGTTACAAGGAAATAAAGACTGTTCTTTTGAAACCAGCTTTCTGATACAGAAACACAGTCAACCCAGCACTTTTTCGACTTAAACTAATTTTATACTAATGTTTACATCAACTGTGATGGAATTATTCCCGGTTTACATCGGTAAGTGAGAGGAAAATCAATCACAGCCTATCGACCTCGAAACGCACTAATTACTTGCTGCGCGGAGCTGGGTGCAGCAAAGAACCGCTCTCCGTGTCCCACAGGGCTTGCATGGCTCTCCTCCTTCCCCCGGGCTCCCTGCGGCGGCTGGGGATGCCTGTGGTTTAACTGCTCAAACAGTCAGCAAAGTTTTTCTGCTCCTTCAGATAAGGTTTTTTGAAAGATCCTGACTCTGGAGCCCTTCTTTTGGCAGTCGGCACTGTAGCAGAGGAAGGGCAGGCTCTGCTTTCACAGGCATGAAAGGTCCCATGGCCAGGTCCCACGTCCCAGGCAAAAGGATAGTCTGGGAGATGCTGTCGGCATCTTCTGTTCGCCATGCAGAACCACGGGCCCAGAAACGAAGCGGGATCCTCAGAGGCGTGGCCCCCGGGAGGAGAGTCCCGGGTGAGCCTAGAGCCGGGGCTGGAAGGCAGCGAGTGGGGCCAGGCTGGTCCCGCGGCCACTGCAGAGTGGCCGTGGAAAACTGGGAGGCTCCCAGGGCCTCATCCCGACCTCAGAAACACCACCCCATCGTGCAGCTCTGGCCAGCGTACATACATCCCTCGCCTTCCCCTTACTCCCACCTTCTTGTTTTTATGTTTTGCAGAGAGACGGGGACAGTTTGGGGTGTTTTGTGGGGTTTTTTGGGGGGTTTTTTTTTGTGTTGCTCTGAATTTCACTCAGGTGTGAAGTGAAACCTGAGGTTGTACCCAATGGTAGATAAATAGTTAACCTTTTTCTCACATGCCTGTTTCTGTGCTGGGTGTATCTTCAAGTTACAGGAGAGTGCCTTTTCTCTCTGTGCTGAAGGGCTTATGGTCTGGCTCAGACACAGGATTAGATACAAGTAAGAAGAGATCAAGACATCGATTCAGCAACACACTTGCATTTAATCCTGCACCTCCCCTTAACAAGAACAGTAATACTTGTAATGTGACTGTAGCTAGTATTTACCATCTGACATTTAATTGGGTGCTTTTGTGCTTGGCTGAATCATCGCCCAGTTTTATATGTATGTAGTGGAAGGGGAGAGGAGTGCTGGCTGGAGAGCAAATATTACAGGTGCTCTTTTATCTCATTGAGACCTTTACATCCGGCTGCTCACACTGACTTGGGTACACCTGCCTTACACCCATGTGGCCAGGCGGCTCCTTCTGCAGCTCTGACAGCAACACATCATCTTGCTGAGGGTCGGGGGGTGATTTTGGGATGCTCTGCTGGGTGGTGGGAATCACACACCTTGCTGAGGTGGTTGCCTGTTCTCAGAGGGCACCTTCTGTACTTGTAGAAATGGTTTGCTTTTGTATTGGCACATGCTGCGGTGATGGATCTGAGGCACGAAGCAAAAGCGTTCCAGCAAATGAACAGCAGCATTTTTTTTTTTTAAACCTTCAAGAAAAACTGTTATTGGTAACTGTACAGCCTCTAGAACAAGAGCTGCATTCACCTTGTGTTTATAGCAAAGGCTGCTCTGCTATCTGGAAGGTATGTGTTCCCTTTTCATTTCAAATGCAAGGAAGTTCTTTTTTGTGTGGCAGTTGAGAAAGAAAACCACAGAAGTTTCCTCTTCTTTCAATTAATTCTGCCCAAAACACGCTTTCAGGAAATACTTGTTCCTGCTTTAGAAAGGAGAGTGCTGGAGGCTCTGCACTTCGTAGCCATGGTGCAAAAAGCATGACGCTAGATAGTAGTTTTGCAAGCTGTCCTAGTGTAACAATTAGTAATCCTAAAATGAACGAAATTAGGAGGCTAAATAACATCTAATAGCTGATAATAGTAATTTAAAGATGACATGCCAATAAGGGAGTGTTTTCTCTAAAAAACCTGATTGAAAATATTGTTTGTCCTGTTACTTTTAGGAATGCTGCCCTGCAACCTGTGGCTCCTTCGTACAGCCTTGTTGTATCGATTTAAAACATTTGTTACCTAGTTAAAAAAGTTTACATTCATAGGTTTTTCTCTCCTGCTCTTCCTTGGGAGAAGAGTGCAGGTTTTCTGCTGAGTAAAACAAACTTTTCAGGTTTTCATGTGTTTAGGGAGGCGGCTACTGGCCTGGCTTTCACCAGCAGCACTGAAGAAAAGAATTAATGGGTAAATTAATCTATTTTCTCTAGTGGGCAAAGGCCATTTATCTGACTTTTGACTAGAGCACTGACTCTCCGTCAATTTTATTTTAAAGTCTTTCAGCATTTCTCATTCAGTGAGAAGTCCAGTGTTAAATGATAGAAACGCGACATCTCCTTTTCCAGTCAGCCATGCGATTCGATTGATTGTTTGTGTAAGTTTTGTGCAAATGTCAACGTTACGAATTGATGGTGCTTGGCTTGTCCGTGACTGATGATGATTGATGTGTTTTGGCATGCTGTGTTTGTTCATAATTCATGAGCTTGCCTTTCTGCCTGGGTTCATATGTGGCCGCAGTTTACAGCTGTGTAAATCAAGGTGGCACCTGAGCAGCCACCGTCCCTGCTAACCTGAGACTCTCTTTTGTTAAAGATGAGTTAAGATTGTCTCATCTCATTTTCGGGTGTGATGTTTGCATCGCCGTGGAGCAGCAAAAAGGTGCTGGTGGTGGAGACGTGGTTTGTGATTGCTAACCTCCTTGCATTTGACTTTGTACCCAGCCCAGCTGGGGTCAGACATGGATGCGAATAGACAGCGTGCTGCTGGCCTCTGCTTTCAGACAGACAGATCTGCAGCATGTTTTATACATAGGCTGTAGACAAGGAGGTTTGGCAGTGAAAGAAATAAATGTTTCAGCGTTGCAGAGCCCATTTCTGCTCTCATTCTCATTGCAGCTTCTGTGGTGATGGTAAGCTCTGGTTTTAGCAGGGCTTTCTTGCTTTTGACCCAGCTAGTGACCTTCAAAGTGCCCTAATCCACACAGTACAATTTCTGGATAATATTCTAGCCAAATTACTCATCGCGGCAGTGCAGTCCCCAAAAGGCTTTAAATGATGCATTAAGCAATGCAGCAGCATCTGCCACGTGGTTCCTCCTCTCGGGGATGTTTGCACATGGGCAGCTCTTTGTTTTGCTCTGTGCTTTGGGAGGACAGGGGTGCGCGTGTGCACATGAGTGAGAGAGAAGCGCATGTTGCTTCTGTTTGCATGGATGGTGGTAGAGAGGTGTACCTGCTGTCAGAGTTGAAGCATTGACCCGGAAAAGCCTTTAAGCTCATAAGGTGCAAATAGTGTTGGAGAGTTCAAGGAGGCGCCTCAAGCATCTTCCTGCACGAGAGCCCTGTTACTCAGCACCTTTTGGGTCTGAACCCCAGGGGTGGAGGTGAGGAAATCTGTGGGTGCTGAAAGCAGTGGAGGTGAAGCAGCATTTCTTGTGCAGCCTCTAGCAAGCAGTAAACATGGTGAAGGGTCGTCAGACATTGGTGTCTTCTTAGCAAGGGCTCCATCCTGTAGATATCTAATGCTGTGGGCAGCCCTGCTGGAGCCTGTCGGGCTGCTCGTAGGAGGAGCCTGCAGTGGAGGGGGAGTGCAGCCCCTGTGCCTCCCATGCCTCTCCATTTGCCCGTGCACCCGGCTGTGCAGCACGGTCCCGCAGCACCGCAGCCTGACTCCCACATCTCGTGTGCAGCAGAGCTGGGAAGGGGAGAGTAAAGCCGCTGAAACCGTCCCAGCTGGGGCGAGCTTTTGCTCTGGTGACACGCAGGAGCATTGCTGTGGCAGTGGTGGAGTGCATTACCCTCCAGGTTCACCGTAGAGGTGGTGGGGTGACCTCCCCGTCACATTGTGAAGGCTGAACTAATATTGCTGCTGGCTGCATGGAGGGCTATACAATGCCCGGGGGGATGCAAGTGCTTGTGCCGTGCTGCATGGTGTAACAGCTACATGTGTGTGTGCAGACAAGTCAGTGTAAATACATAGTCTTGTGTGCAAACACCTCTTTAAGCACTGTTACCCTTAATCAGCAAGGAGGTTAATAGCACTGAAGGTGCTTGGCCTGGAAGAAAAGGAAGGTGCAAGTCTTCTGTACGTTGGTAAATTCATGCAAAGATTACTGCAGTATTTAAATATGCCCTTAGTGGCAGAGATATATTTGTGAAAAGGAAGATTTGCCTTAGCAAATTCACACTCGGAACACAGGTGGGTTTTACTTGGACCATCAGCATTTGGGATGCTGGGATAAGCCATTGTGGTTTTGCCTTGTACCTGGGGAGTAACACTGAAAATAGCCCATCTATCAATTGAACCTAGGTGCTATCGTGACTATCACTGATTTTATTATATTATTATCCAGAAGGTCCTGTTGCTTCTGGTTGTGTTACGGTAGACTTGTTTGTTTGGGTTGTTGGTGGTTTTTTTTTTTTTTTTTTTTTTTTTTTTTTTTTTTTTTTTTTTTTTGCATTGGGAAAGGCTAGCTCCTTTCCCTGCAAGCCCAGTATCTTGCAGGCAGATGAGGGCGAGGAGAAGATCAGAGGTTGGAGGTTCAAACGCATGCCTTGTCCAGGGCCCCTTGAGGAATTTGTAGAAGTGGACCCCAGTCTTCCCCATTTCAGTCTAGTGCCTGAATACCAGGATGGACTTTGGTAATGACAAAGCAAAACATAATGACTCAGGGAAAAGCATGATGTCTCTGACAGATGCAATGCAGTGGTTGTCGGGATCCAGGGCTTGATATTTCCTTGAGTATGAAGAACCTGAGTGGGTTCCTTGCTGAGATTAACACCTCCGAATCAACCTGGTGTACAGCAGGAAAAACTACACAGATTGCCAATTATTCTGGAAAGGAGACAATATTTCAAGTCCCATTTGGATTTGCAACAGTATGCAAATAATGAGTGGGGTGTTTCTGGGTCTCTGCATCCCTCCTGGAGAGTGAGGAACAGCGAAACAACCCTCTGTCAAGGTTCAAGGTGGTACAAACCTCTGCATCAGTGGGTTTGGCTGGCAGAAACCTCAGTTCAGCCCATTGTCTCTCCAGTAGCTGCAGTTCCAGCAGCGGTGGATATGCAAGAGACCTGTGGGAGATGCTGTGATGCAGAAATGTCTAGTGGGGAGGGAGCAGATGAGAGCTATATTTCTTCTTTTTTAGCTGAGGGAGAGGGAGATACTTTTACAAGGTTATGCCACTTTCCTCAGTATTTGAATGTGAAAAATCGTTACTCTCTTGGAAGAAAACTCAAGGTAGCTCCATCAAGAGCTGGGAAATTAGGACACCAAAGGAAAATTTTAACTCTAGAAGTGTAATTCTTCATGCAAGGACCATCAGGATGACCTGCTTCCCTCCTTTGTCTTGGTGGGGCAGCTTCCTTGAGTGCAGGTGACATTACGGGCTAAATTGCCTTCTCAGTCTATGTTCCTTTGTATTATCCTAATCTTGAAAACAAAAGAAAAAAGAAAAAAATGAAGAAGATGAGGCAAAAAATGCTGGTTAACCCAGTCACAGTTAATGCACCGCCATGGAATTTGTGTCAACAAACTGAGTGATTCTGAGGTTACATTGTAAGTCAGTTGTGGAGATATTTAAAACCTCCTTGGTGGCAATGCTGGGAGAAATAAAGGGTTTAGAAAACAGAATATAGCTTCATTTGGCATGGAGTAGGTGCAAGCCATATGGAGTCCAGATGTTCCTGGTGCCTTCTGAAAAGGTAACAAATCCAGAGTCACTGAAGGAGGAATTTCAGACTAAACAAATGAGAAAAATATGTGGCCAAACACAACAGAGCTTTTCAGCACAGCAGTCTCTCCTGCCTCTCTCACCTTCTCACCATCACCCTGTTTAGGTGCCTTCTGTGGGAATTTTTTAATTTAAAGTAGTGAAAACCATGTCTTGATAGGCAGAATAGTGTCTCAGCATCTGTATGCAGTTTGAAGTTGGCAAACAAGGCGAGGTGCTCCATTCTGAGGCATAATAAATAGAAAAATATTTAATAGGTGGAAATAAATAGAATAAATAGAAAATGTAAAACAGTTTTAAAAAAAATCCGTCATTTTTCTGCTCCTTTCTTTCAGTATAGGCCTCAAGATTTTCTCTTTCAACCCTCTGTGCTGAATTGTAACTTTTTATCAATAGTACATAATTTGCATTTGCAGCCTATTACCTCATTTGCATTTTACTTGTCAAGCAACTTGAATACAAAGAGGTGGAGGCTCCAGCTCTGCAAACATCTATACGTATGAGTAACAGTTCAATTAAGCAAAGATATACATATGCATATGTTTGCAGGGCGGAAGCCTGTGTGTTCCTCCTGAGGTAATTTTGGAAGTTTAGGGTTTATTCAAGTTGAGAATAGAGTCCATGCCTCTTGATAGCCAGAATACTCCGAAAGCCATTCTTCATTAAATGAGTGAATCTGCCTTGTGTTTGCATGGAGAACAGGTTTCCTGATAATTTAAGTTGCTTTTCTGTACATGAAGAAGAAACAAGGGATGATGGAAATGTGTGACAGGTAGCACTTAGACATTCAGGACCGTATTCCTCAAAACCCTGCACCACTGTTGCCTAGTCTGTCTCGTGCTGGCTGCATTTGTATGCTCAATTTGCCAGGTCCTTAAACTTCGTGTTACCTCTGGCTGGGATATCTGTGCCAGCAGAAGCACCGCGTGTAAGTGCGGACGTAAAGGCAAATTATGTCTGTTGTCAGGGTAATTATTTTGCTTAAGGTGGACAAGGGGAAAAAAAGAGAGGTAGAACTGCAAAATTACTCTTTAGTTTAAGCAGTTGAGATTGTCGAAGTGTTAAGAAAAGCCCACTTCTGTAAGCTGCTTGTCCTAGCAAGATGCTCCCAGTGTACACCTGCTCTAGGAGTGTGTCTGGTGTGGGATTGTGCCTTGTAGCATACCTCGCCTTTCCCTGACCTTCATTTGAGGGACGGATAAACCTAATCCACAGAAAAAAGGGTAAGGCCTCCTGGAGTGGGCTGCTTTTAAAAGAGGAGCCCCAAGTTTGAAGCCAGCAGCCTCCATCTGCCCTGAGTTTGTATGACGGAGTAAGTATAACTGCAGTATCTTCTTGTCAGGTTCACCTTGTCCAAATTAAGCAAGGAAATTGGTTTTCTTGAGGCACGCTCCCAGAATTTACCCTCATTAAGACTTCCTGCTAATGTGAGTACTCAGCAGTATTTTGCCTTTGCAGATTACAAAGCTAATGGGTGAAGGCTGCAGCTAATGAATGGTCTCCTCAGTCTTCTGAGAGCCAAGAAAAACACCACTCAACTTGGAGGATTTGGCCTGACTGGGAACATTTTGCGCTTCTGGATAGCTCTGGCTTTGGATGTTAATGAAGTGCAGGTACCACAGGCCAACCACATCTCTGGTGTAATGCCCCGTGCGGTCAGGAGGAAACAGCACTGAGCCTTGAACTCGTGAATGCAGACAGTCATAGCCAGCGTGGTGGCTACCTACTGAGAGGGTCAAGCTGTTGGCAGAAGTCCTTTCCCTGCACCAGCTGTGCTGGTGCTTTCACAACACCTAGCCAGAAATGACAGCCCCCTGCAGAGCTATCAATCGCCCTGTTCGTCTGCCCCTCCCTGGCCTGCTCTGGTTGCGGAGCCCAGCCACTTGTGCGGCTAGGCGACTCCTCTGGGTTCAGCTGGCAGCTCGCGGGGAGTCCCTGTCTCCAGCTGGGGAGCTGCCATGAGCAGATGGAGACAGGCTGGCGCAGTCGTGTTGTCAGGGGCACAGCTGGAGCCAGGAGAGGATGCACGTCTCGCTGGTCTCAGCCAGAGGGAGGATGGAAAACATCTGGGGTATTCGCTCTTGCACACCGTTGAAGGTGCAAAAAGACGAGTGGTGTGGGTAATTCTCTCCAAGTCTGAGCCACTCGTGTTCCTTTTTGTTCTTCCTGAATGAAATAGAAAACAGCAAAAGAAATTAAGGTGGCGTAAAACACGGGGGTCAAAGTGCACCTTCTCAAAAACATAATAAGAGTTTTCAAAGAGGCGCTTTCTAAGGTTTAAAACATTTTGCTTTTTCATGTGTGCGCACCACTTTATTAAGATGCTTTGAATCTGAAGCTGGAATTTAAGTTATGCTTCCTTGTCTACTTCAGTAAGGTGTTGTTTTGTTCCTGCTTTCAAAGCTGTAGGTGTCAGGTTTGGCTTTTTTGATGTCCTGATCCAAGTGTGCCAGCATTGCAGCAGCATCCGGCTGCTGTCCTGCCGGGAAACTGCATGCTCTTTTTACTCCAGGCTTTAAATCAGCAGTTTTTCTGACATTTAGGCTGTTTGCTTACTACATGCATGCTCCAAAAACATCCATAAGGGTCTGTTGTGGTGTAAGCAGTCTTGAATCTACCTTGTTTTGGTCTGGAAGCATCTTAAGGTTTTGAAGCCTTAAATTTTCACTCAGTCTGTTTTTGGTATTAGCTGAGAGTGCCTGAGCTTGCAAGTACACATGGAAATACGTGGAAGATGATCAGAAGGGCAGTTTAATATCTGTTTCCTTTGGGACTACAAGCAGGGCCCTGTTTTCTGTGTTAGTGGCATTCAGGGAAAGAAATGCTGTTAGGACATTTTGTTTCTTGTCTTGCACCTTCTCAGATTTTCTCGATTTGTTTATCAGTTGTTTCACCGAGGTAAAGTTTATGCTACTGATTGTGTGGGAAGGTCAGAGAGGATCATTAAATGACTGAAGAATTGCCGTTGGGGACAAATGCCAGTCTAGATTCAGTCATCCCTGCTTCTGACCTCAAATAAACATGAGATTTGGGATGTATGGACCCACAGGTGGTTCTTTAGGTGTTAAAAAAATGACCACAGCAGTGCCGTAATGCTCATCACCCTATGCTGTTGGTGAACCTCACCCTTGAAATGTGTGCTCTTTGTGCTTTGTAAAGGTCTTCTTAAATAACTTGTAATAATGCAAACATTTTTACCTGGAATTAGAAGGAGTCAGCAAGCTCCTCCAGAGGATTTTACCAGTAGAGCTGGGACAGGTGATTCAAGGAACCGAATTAATAGTTGCCAGGAAGTGCTAATGATGGTGATAATGAAAGACAGCACTTTCCCTTTCCCTTGGAGATTTAATGATGGAGAGAACAAACTGAAGGCTCCCAACCTTCTTGCTGTCAGGGTCCTTAGAGATGCCAGGCAAATCTTTGCTCAGTGCAGCAAAGAAAAAGCTCTTGGACATCAACCGTCCCCGAGTTCTCTGGGGTTTTGTGCTGCCTGTTAGAGCAGAGAACCTGCACGATGACCCAGATGGGCTATTTAATGAGATGTTCCTCTAATGAGAGGTTATCATTTTAAAGCCAAGCGAATAAAGGGTGAGATATAGTTTCAGTTGCTTCCTTTTTTGGGTTTGACTGGGTGTTCCACTGTCCTACTTAAGGTGAACAAAACTCTGGCATTGCAGAGCAGTATTTCACAAAAGCAGAGTTGTCCTGTGATTCCATATTCCCTGGAATATTACCTGTTACAGGTGGAGAATCTGGGGGGGTTTTCCTCCCAGGAGAAGGTACTGCTCCGTAGATGTTCAGCCAGAGTAAAGGTGGCTAACTGTATGTTGGAAACAAGTTGATGTGAAGCCATCCATCTCGGTGACACGAGGACAAGGAAACACAGTGGGTGTTTGGGTTTCTTTTTCTTTCTTATTGTTTTTCTCTAGAATCGGGGACTAATCACTGTAATCTTCTGTTATTTCTGCTTTCCTTCCAACTTTCCAGTAGTTTTTGCAGGTCTCTTGTCAGTTTTGTGAAAAAAGTAGCAGTGGAATAAAACCATGTGTGGTAGTGTGAATGCACAAGAGAATAAAATTACAATTGCAGTAGTAAATGTAATCTGGCAATTCCTAATTTAGAATACTTGACTTTGTGACTTTAACTTTCCTTTGGTGTGGTTTGGGCATACAGTTTACCAAGTTGTTTCAAAACATGTTTTCTGATTGAGTCGTGTGTGGAATATGTTGTAACTTAAGTGAATTATCAGTGCAAAAGTATTGATTTGTCTCTATATTTTGTTATCTATATATTCATGAGTACCATCATTTTCCTGCATGTGTGGGGTTTTTTTGAGTTTTTAGGATTCTTTGTTTTTTATTTAGTGTATATGTTAAAATATGTGCAATTTTTGTCAGCCATGTAATACTGGGCTGTGAAGTTTAATTTTAGTCCAGGTCATGCTCACACTGGTCACTTAAACGCTAGTGGATTGCTAGTAGATGCAGTATATTATAAGGTATAGACTGCCTTTGCCATTTAGGGGGATTTACATTGCTTTAAACATTCACTCTTTTCTTAAATTTAGCCTTCATAGTTTACAACCTTACAATAAAGACAGATAGTATGTGTGTGTAAAACATTTATAGAAACATTAAAACTGTAAGAACAGAAAGAAGGAATCCCTTCACAACACATTTCATTTCTAGTTGGTAAGCTCCTCGTCTCTTAAGCAATGCCTTTTAAGTATCCCCCAGTTTTGTAGCGCAGCCCTATAAAACCTTTAGTTGAGCGAAGAGCAGTTATATGAGGGGACAGATTTATTGCTGTTCCCCCATGTGCTTGCTTGTGGGCAGTTTTGCTGTGAATATCATTTCCAAGGGTGCAAGATGGGGCTGTATTTTTGCACGTGCGAGAGCACAGCAGCAGCCTGCGATTTGCTGGGGACCAAGCCTAGCGCAGGCTGAAGCAGTGTTGGTGCTGCTGAGTCCTGCTGGTGCGGCTGTCGGCAAAGAGTTACTGCCTTCAGCTGGCAAAGCCTGACCGGCAAAAAGCCCAGAGTCTAGATGCCGTTACACGAGCAATGTTACTGCTTTGTGGTGTCTGTATTGCTTCATTTAGATCCAGGCCAGGATCTAATGATGCAGCTCTTTATCTGCCTGTGTAGCTGAAGACAAGGAGGAACTACTCCAGAAAGCCCACCTGTGCTTGCAAAACTTCCAGTGTCA
This sequence comes from Fregata magnificens, assembly GCA_013389945.1. NCBI lineage: Eukaryota > Metazoa > Chordata > Aves > Suliformes > Fregatidae > Fregata > Fregata magnificens. Next base: position 147,681 of record WAAD01008409.1, read on the forward strand.
TTTCCAGTTTTTCCAGGGGTTTCCCGCCCCACCCCCTCTTCCGCTCAAGTTGGATCCCTACCACACTTGCTAAATGTTTCCATCCCCTTTTCTGGGTAACCCCACAGATAAGAGACAGCCTTGGAGTAAATCCTTGCATCTCTTATCAATTCATTTTGTGCTATACCCAGGATTTTCTCATAACATTTGCTTCTAACAGCATTTGTCTGTCTGCACCCTTCATGGATTTACAGTTTTCTTGTCTGTATATCAAGGCAGGAATAACATTTTGAGTTGAAGACTTATAGTCTTCAAGAGTTTGAGCTGTAGATAATTTTTAAAATGGGTGAATCCTATTTAAGATGCTAAGCAGAAATATCCTCTTTTCAGTTGGTGAAATTATCCCAGTTGACTGTGAATTACTGTATAAACTGCATCACTTCTTATAAGATGGAAGTTGTGTTTTAATTACATCACTTCTTATGAGATGGAATTTGTGTTTTAATTACATTTTCTCCTCTGTAGCAGGCTGCTAACCCCACCTTCCTCCAGTGCTGGGTCCAATTGTTGGCCTTTATCAGTCTTGCGTGTTGGATAGGATACACTTGGAAGACTTGGGGACATCAGCAATGGCTGGATTTTGAAGGGGACTATTGTTAAACTGCATATTGTTACATTTATGTTTGTTTTCCCAGTGAAGTCGATTGCAGTGCCCGGCTACAGAAGTGAGCGAATTCGTGCTGATCTGATACCAGCCTTTATGTTGAACTCTGCACTTAAATCTGCATTTGCTTTAAGTATTCAAGCTGCAGCTCGGTATAAAGGCTTGATGATGTAATTATTTTTGTTGGCAAGCCTAACACTTCAAGATGTTCCAGAGTGAATAGTGATGGAGTCTGTCAAGTGCTTTCTTGAAATCTCTGAAGTTTATGATGAGTGAATTTTGCCATTCGGTGCTTTCTTCAGTGATTAGTCTTACAGTGAAAATCTGGTCAACACATGAGCTTTCAGGTCAAATTATTCACTCCCTTTTCCAGATTTTCATGGATATTTTTCTTCCATGTTTTTTACTAAAGTGAGTTCCTTGAGTTCACTAAACAAAATTTTACTGAACTTGATGTAAAGTTTACCTAAAATGACATGGAAAAGCATCTCTGAAAAAATTAGCAGCAAACTGCATGAAAGCTTGCCATGGAAAATGTTGCCAGCCTCCGTTTTGTGTTATCGGGAGTGCCCGTCACTGAGGCTGCAGAGGCTGGGTATGGCTGCCAAATGTTGTTTCCAGCAAAGACTAACAAACACCCTGACAAATTTTAGGTTAAATTACTTGTAAATGCTTGTCATCCGCATGTGTTTTCAGCTGGGGTGGTTAAAAAAAGGCTTTGCAGAGATAAGCATGTTCTGCCGTAGAGCAAGAGGTCTTGTTTGGATGGGCTGCGCGCCTTCTGGACGGCTCCCTTGGTATCTGCCACTTCGCGTTGGGATTTTGGAAGTGAGCGATTAGCAAGCTGGTGCTGAGATCTAATTATACCCCCCAAAAAAAGAGAGAGGGGACCGGATTTGCCCAAGTGTTTCTTGCTCAGTGGTAGTCTCAGTGACTCTTGCCATTACTTCTCATTTTTCACTGTAGTGATGGAGAGCTTGATCTGGTGCATTATTTTTATGGTGGGATTAAAAAAACCAAAAAGCAGACGAGTTGGCGAAGTCCTGCCATCTTTGATCTTGATTGTGCTGATGATAAAATTGGTATGAGTTTTGCCTTGTCTGAAACCTCTTTCCTACGGGCTTCATCTGGTTAAGAATATTCTGCTAAATCAGTGGTTGAGTTAGTCATTTATCATTGTCCCTTGGCGTTTTCATTAAACTTTCTCTTAAGAACGAGAGGGTGGTGCTTTTACATCTTTAGAAAGAGGTGAAACCAAGGAAATGCTGTGATATCCAAACCCAAATTTTCAAATCTCAACACTATATATTAAATTTAAAATCATCATTTTTTACACAATCATTAATTTCTATTAAGTTCCTTGTGGCATGTTTGCCTTCAAAGCAGGACCTCAATGATAGCAGTTACTTCTTTTTGCAAAGCACTTGGGCTCGCCAGTCCCACCAGCCAGCTCCAGCGGCGAGAGGTGATGGGACCATGCTCCAGCCCTTGGCCCGCAGCCCCAGGGGCTGTGCCTCCGTCCCCCAAACCTGCAAAGCTCAAAGTGTTGGAGCGATTTAAGAAATAATAATAAGGTCACCAGGACAGCTTGAAAAAAAAAAAATGACCTCTTGTCCTGGGGCTGTTGCATGAATTATGTTTGCATTATTTCATATTTTTATCAACTCTATCAAAACGGATTCTTTTTCCTAGCACTGAATTATTTTCACTGTCTTCCCTTTCCCTGGCAAATGCCACGAGCTTTTCTTTGGCATTCTTCTTTATAATTTTATGTTTCTTTCCCACAAAAGATGAAAGAAAAACAGAAGGCTTTGATAGATATATTGCCTGTAAATCTAGGAAAGGTGCTACTAAAAATCTCAGACTGAATGGCTGAGATACCGGTGGGGATCCAGTTAAGAACCATGGCTGATGTGGTCAGTAAAGGTCTCTGCCTGTTTGATGGTTTTCCTAAAGCCCCAGCTTTTGGGATGCTGGGTTTTCTTGAGGACTTTTCCTCTGACATGCAGGAAAATGTAATTTCTGTTTTTCTTGTTTGAGGAGGTAAGTTTGACAACATGACTAGAGCAGAGTGTGTGCTGAAAGTTGTGGAAATAAAGCAGCAAATGAAAGAACTCCAATTTTACTCATAAAAATGTATTTATTTTTAAGCCAATTTCAGGATTTTTTGACATTTGGATTTCCCAATAATGAAATGTTTAAAAGTATCTTTGAGACTGTTAAACAGTTCTACTAAGCTACTTCATAACATTTCACTGCCCTTGAATATTTGCTCTGTATGATTTGAAACGTCTGTACTTTGTGGTTTGGGGTTTTTTTTTTTTTCCGTTTCCTTCGACTTTCCCAGGTAGACTGTGCGATTCGGTGAGCTCTTTAATGAATATAAAGCGTGCTTTCCTCCTTGCATTTTTCTTTAACTTTGGTTTTTGGGGTTTTTTTGGTGTGTGTGTGTTTTTTGGTTTTTTTTTTTTTTTTTTTTTTTTTTTTTTTTTTTTTTTTTTTTTTTTTTTTCACAAGGCATGGTTCTAAGAATTGATATCATCTGGATTTATTAAAGTTCACAGTGTTGGGTGAGGGGAGTATTTTTTTTAAGAGCACTTCATTTTCACCTCTGCATAGCAGAGTTGTCTTTGAAATGCACCCAAAGAGCAGAGTGCGTGCCCTTCTGCTACCAAGGCCAAATCGTCCGCCTGTGTTTAAATACGCCACCATGGATCTCCCATTTTCCATTTTCACTGTTTGTTTCTTTTGAGAATTGGTTTATTGATAAACCTGCTGGGAGGGCTATTTATGTAGCATAGGACTTTTCTAGGTGCTTTCTTGAAACAAGCCATCATCATGGCATCACCAGTTTCAGAGAGAGAAACTGGGGCATGCGAAGGTCGGTGGGGTTGTTGGAGGCCAGGCTGGCATCCATGGCAGACTGAGACTGGAGGTGGGAGCCCTGGCTCCCAGCTCATTTTGGAGGTGTGCTATGGGGGGCTTGCACTTGCTGTAGAAGATCCTGAGACCTGGACAAGGTGTACGTTCTCCCTGGGAGCAAAGCTCCTCTTCCTACCCCGCTGCGCCTGTGCAGCATGCTCCTCTGGATATCCCTGGTTCTTCATCATGATGAGTGTTTTGGGCTGGTTTGGGGCAATCAGTGGTGTAAATAAGGGGCAGTGCCCCCAGTGTCAACGTATGTATGCTGGCGTGAGGCTGCTCTGTGTGACGTGAAGGTGGAGCATCGCTTCTTTAACAAGCCTTCATTGGATCTACATGTTAAAACGTTCACTGGGTGCATCGTTCATGCTACGTGGTCTCGGTGGTTGTGGTGGTGAGCCTTGTGTTGCTGGCTTCGCTCAGGGAGTGCCTCACCCCCAGCTTTACCCTGCTGCCAACTTTCACTTCTTATAGAGAAGGGGTCTTGGGCTGGTGCATCAAGACCTCTGAGCTCTGGTTTTGTTGCAGGTACTGGTACGTCTGCTCCTCTTCAGGGCAGCGGATTTGAAGCATTACACCTTAATTGTGTAAACTGAGAGAGGCCTAACCTTACCTGCCTGCATCAGAGAGGTCTGAGGAAAATGAATGCCCTAATATTAGTTAATTGCTTTGAAGATATATGTTGAAAATAAAGTTCTAAGTATCTTGGTAAATATTGTTTCCTTTATTACAGCAATGTATCTCATTTTATGGGAGTCATCCGCAGTAGCGTTTAGTCGGTGGTGATAAAGCAAACACAGCAATGTGCTTTACAAACCCCTGCCAGCGCAGGGCTGGTTTGCGCTGATGGCTCTTCAATGCCAGAGGATGCTCACCGGCATGCACGGCTACACGAGTGGGCCCAGGCAGCCCTCGCCTGTGCACTGCAAAAACCCGAGCCTGTTTCCATGCCTGCCTGCTTGCAACCACAACCTGCAAACCACAGCACCTACAGATGTCACGTATGTCCCTCAGTGGCATGAAGGAGGACGCTCTGTTCTCACAGGCTGCGGTCACTGCAGAGCCCTCCCGAAGTGATGAGGAGCCAGCCCAGCTCCGTGGCGGCACTGGTTTCCCCGCTCTCAGGCCAGCAGCGGTGCGGCTGTGCCATCAACCCCCATGCCGTTCCCCTGCCGCCCTCGCAGATTCCTGGCTGTGAGGTACAGCATGTGGAGATTTGGTCAGTGGCCAAAATAAACCAATGGAGGGAATTGAATAAAGAGCAGGTGTTGGCACATGCACAGACGTACTGGCAGGGAGCTGTCGTTGGAACAGGATTTCCACGGGCAGCCAGCTCATTGGTGTTTGCCACCAGCTGAGCCCCAGCACAGCAGGCATTTTGCATGCCTATGGGAATCACCTTCCATGTCCAAACCTCCCCAGTCCGCTCAGCTTAGCAGCAGCTTTTCCAACATGTCCCATGGGCCTTTGGATTTGATAGCCAAACAGGATATTGGCCAAATAAGTAGTTGTTATTATTAGCCAAGTACCTTGCACCTGGACTGCGAGGTGGTGGGACACCATGAGGCTGGTAGTTCTGGGGGAAGCGTGGTGGCTTAGGCACTTGCAGGAGCCTGCGTGGCTGAGACGATGTGCTGCACGAGTTGGGGCTTGCCAGGGCCTGAAGGCTTCATGAGGCTTCATGATCAGTAGGTGAACTGCCCTTATCCATCTGAGAGGTGACAAAAATGTGTTTGTTTCCACCTAGTCTAGGTTCATCTCTCATAATATATTTCTTGTCTTTGGCCAAGACGTCTTGGTTGTTGTCTTGGACATTGTCTTCTTTGGATGAAGACCTCCATGTTCTAGCTGCCTCCAAGATGAGTAATCTTTCTGTGTTAGTATTACATATTTTGGATGTCTCTCCTTGCTTTGCTTCAGAGTCATTTTTTGGTCAGTCTGCTTTTGAAGCACCTAAGTTAAGGTTTGCTGTACAGTTAAAAATAAGTGCAAACTGGTGTTTGCTTCAACAGAGCTGTCCTCATATGTTGCTGCCATGCACACCAGTCAGTTACTATTAACTTGTAAAAAGTAAGAGGATGGTAGATCACATGAATGTTATTGCATGCTCAGCTGTCAGTTCATTCCCCAAAAGTATGCAGAGTGGCTTAGTGTGAGGATTATTTCCCATCGTTTATGTTTTTATTGTTTTCCTTCTCGATAGCTGCTTGCATTAATCTTGTATGTCCTATCGATAAACCACAGTTCACAAGCTTCTTATCTCTCTTGTCTACGTATATTGCTCTGTGCTGACTCTTGAGTTATGTGCCTAAGGACATTTTAATCATACTTCCACTTGCACATGAAAGCCATTGCTTCATCCTGCGTATTTGCCATGATCCTGAAGTCATCCCAAAAATATTTCAGTATTTTTCTCCTTAGAGTTGCAAGCACTGTCTCTAGCAGTCGTATTTTTCTTTCCCCCCACCATGATGTGCAGACCCCAGAATGTATTTTTTTGCTGCATGAACAATTCCGATTGGAAAGATTCAAAAGTATGTATGTGATGAAGGTCAAGGCTATGGATCCTGAGAAACTGGTGCAGGGCAATCTGACTGCATCTGCATCTTGTTCCCCTATCTCAGTGTGCTGGGGAAAGCCATGCTGCTGGACTTGCCCTTTCAGAATCAGATCACTTCTGAAACACTTTTTGTGTAAAAATTCCACTTGCAAGTGGCAGCCTTATGATCAGTCCATAACCAAAACTGAAGGACAGTTTGCAGTTCCTCTTCCCACCTCTATCTGAAGAAGAAAACCTTGTCTCAGAATTTCCAGTTGTCCCCTTCATTTCAGGATCAGGGCAAAGTCAAGGCTACTTGGGGATCCTTAAATGTGAACTCGTAGAATTTGTAATGCGTATGGGGTTGAATGTAGGGTAAAACCTGAATTCCTAATGTTTGTAATTTTGAAAACTGGTCTCAAAGGCTTTCAGATTGTTACATCATCATTGATTTTGCCATGATTGTTATACTCATTCCTTTAAATCATTTGAGTTGGAGACTTTTTTTCGTCAGTTGACGCTAAAAATGGTTGGGAATTCAAAGTTGGATGTAGTGGCTGTTTAGGCAGAGGTAGGGAAAGAACCCGTGATCATATGATAAATCAGTACTGGTGATGTGTACATGCACAATTGATTTTGGAAATCAAATAAAAACATGTCAGATTCCCTAGCTATGTTTAGGGGACAAAGAATACCACCTGAGTGCTGAACAAAGATGAAACTGTCTGAGGAAGGAACTTACAGATATATTACATGATAAAGCTTCAGTGCTTTGTTATGCTCTGGAAATACCAAGAATAACAATTTCCACATGCAAAAAAAAAAAAAAAGCAGCTCACCTCTTTTGACAAAACTCCTCTTCATTAAATGTGGTCTTTCAGTTCTCATACTGAATGCTTTGCCCGCTGCAGCCATGTTCATGGTGACCTGCGTATTTTGGAATATTGCCGTTATCATACTATACCCTTCCACTGCAGGAGATAGGGAGAAGGGAGGTTGCTTCCACCTCTGCCAGGGTAAGAAACAACTTTCTTACTCAACAAACCGTTTTGAGCGTCCACTAAATCCATTGTTAGTCACCTACAGACATGATTAATGTGAGGAATTTGGGCCAGAAGAACCGTCTTTCTTCATTATGCAAACCTCATGTTAGAAAAGATCACCCCCCGTGCAAGTGTCTTTCAAGCATTGTGACTGTGTAACTTACATATATAGCAGTGCAAGAGGAAATGATACTGTTTCCCATTTAAATGAACAGTTTAGCTCTGCCTATGAATGGTCTGTAGTTAGACAGTATATTCTTGTCCCTGAGTGCACTAAAACTTACTTTAAAAGACCACAGCAATGAGAGAAATTGCATCAATTTATTTAATACGGTATTTTCTTGCTCATGCATTGGTGCTCTGTGCGTTATGTTCAGGAGCTGTCAGATGCCTGTATGGTAGCATCCTTAGCACTGTGCTGAGGCTTAGCCCTCCAACGAAACCAGGTGCTTTTAGGAGAAGGGTCGGATCCTATTACCTGTTAACTCTTGAGGTGAAACGAATGCACAGGTAAACAGGGGACAGGCATCGTAACTCATTTTTTTGCATGTTGTCTCTTGGCTCCACCAAGCATTCACCAAGAGGGCTATATGTGGAGGCGGCCCTGCCAGCATCTCCCTGCAGAGCCAAGTCCAATGTGTGTTCAAACTCTTAGCAGCAAGTTAAGAATTACTTCCTTGATTACATATTTCTGGGCAAACGAGCTCAAAGCAAGTGACAGTTCTCCAGCAGAGCGTAGTCTCTGGGAAGTCTGGTGCATGCAAATGCCTACTTTAATTTCACATTGTGTGTGTGTATATATATATATATAAAATATATATATATTTTTATATATATATATATATGAATGAACTCTATTTAATTTCTTAATGAAGCTCATAGATTACTCTTGCCTTGCTACAGCAGTCCTTGTGGCTAGGGTCAATGGTAGTGTGTTGTCCACTTGTGGCTGGAGGCTGTGAAACTACAAATGATTTAAATTGCTGAGTTCTGCCTTTTCACTAGAATATAATTAAAATACTTAATTACAAATTTATTTTATTTTCATACTAGAAATTTAGTCTATTTTTGTTCGTTTTCCTCATGACATGCCGCTGAGACGATGAAAACTTGCTTGTAATTCCTGTAGGTCTTGCAGTGTTGTGCATTGCAATTAACATTTCGTGGCATGTTTTTGTGCTACAAAATAGTAGTTCTCGTTGAATCTGTGTCTTTTCCGTATGTTATGATCTTCATAATTCCCTAACTTTTATAATTCCCTATGGTTCATATCTTTGTTAAGAAATATGAACCAAGGAGCGTTTTGTTGTGCTTATCCACAGAGAATGTGACTGGAATAAGTACAGCTTTACTTAGTTTAGTAGCTGTAACCACCTCCAGCGAGGACTTCCAGGCTGAACCATGGGGTTGGTTTGTTGCAGGTATAAGATGATGCTCACAGTAAAAGGACTGGGCATCTCTCTGTTGTAGCCCTGAAAAAGATGCTGAGGAACGGGTTCCAGGCACGCTGAGAGCAGGTAGCTGTCATGAGCACAGCCAGTGAAAAATGAAGTGGAGGTGTGTATGCAAGCAAGATGAGGGAAGAAATGACGTCATGAACAGGCAGCTGTTCAGGGACTGTACCTGAGTGATGGAAATGGAGTTTATTTGACTGTTGGGAAAATGGAGTACAACGAAGAGTTTACTTTGTATTGGTTTATTATTTGGGGGTTCTTTTCTATCTGGGATTTTGACTTGAATAAATTTCCAAGATTTACGTTCGATTTCTATGTCCTTCATAGTGCATATTGCTCCTTAGTCAGCTTATCAGTTATGTAATGCTGACCCACTGAAGCCGTGTCTGGAAGTTTCCAAATACCATTTGGTTTCTTTCAGTCTGCTTAAAAGAGAAAAGGCTAAATAAAATCAGCAGATGAGATGCAGCTCGTGAGGCAGTTAGCATAGCCTACTGTTACGGCTACCTGCTGATGATCATTGTATGTCCCTGATTTCAGTTCCTTCTGATATATTCCAACTGCATTTAGCTTTTTCTAGGGTAGTCACTTCCCCCCAAATGATTTAAAAATAAGGTGGGTTTTTTCCCTTTTTTTTTTTTTTTTTTTTTTTTTTTTTTTTTGCGGGGAGGGTGGGAAGAATTTCAGCCGATTTGGCTCAACCATTTCCAAAACCAAGGCTGAGGGGGGAAAAACTGCTCAGTGGTTTGTTCCCCACCCTAGTTTTGGTGCTTGAGTATTGGGGAAGGGCTGGTGAAGCAGTGCCGTGGGGCGGCCGAGGCACCACTGGGCATGCGGCTCTGTCCCTGCAAGGGCACCCGTGGGAAGAGGTGAGCCCATGGGGAACAGCATTGTGCTTTGCTCAAAGCAAAGGATGGATAAGATGCAGCCGTGTCAAAGTCATGCCAAAGACCACACTGAACCAGAATGATAAAAAAAGCGAGCATCTCTTTCTTCATTAACTACTATCTGTTCGGTTTGCTGAAGGAGGGTCTGCTGTAGAAATGATCATATCCCTTTACTCTAGGGTTTTTGATGTTTGTGGATCTGTGTGTGAATGTCTAGGTGAAAAAGTGGAGGTGATTAATAATGCAAAAGTTCAAATCTGAAGATTATGCATAAATGAAAACTGGGTTTGACCTTTAACCGCTCTGAGAATAAATGTGCAGCCTTTTCTGTCTGGAAAAAGTAATAGAGGGCATCATTTTCAAAAAAATGGATGAGATATTTTGGGAGGAAAACTGTGTATCTTGATATCATAAAATTCAGAATGTAGAAATGGATACTCTGCAGGAATAAAAAAAAAAGTATTAAACCTCTGTAAAGTAATTTTTTAAAGTCTTTTTTGGTTAAACTGGTAGCCATGTAATGAGCTCATGCACCTGAACAGTTAGTTTGTATTATAGCTGGCTGGGGAAGAGGGTGTCCATCAGCTCTGTAAAACCTGAATTATTTGAAATGGGTTCAGTCAGCCAATCTGTAGGGCAAGCGGTCATAAAAGTATGCTAGCAACATAGTCTAACGTGTCTTGTAAATTCTTTTCATTGTCTGTAATGATTTTACCATATACATACATATATATATATATATGTATATAGGTTAACCTTTACTGGTCAGAGCTGATTTATTGTTGTAGGTGTCAATATCAAAGGTCTGGATAGTGAAATACATGCTATTAACAAGCCATTTCTATTTAATAAGCCAAGTGGAATTTTTGAAGAACGTAAAGGTTACTTTTAGAAAGGACTGTCATCTGGCTGGCATCCAGGGTTTCCAGTCAGTGAGATTTTTAGGTGAATATTTGATTTAAATACGTGGCAAAACCCCGTTGAAGCACATGCTGAAGGCATGAAGTGGGTTATTCTTTTGCTGAAGGTGGGAGATGGGTACCGTGGTCCCACGTAGGTCACAGCTATTGGTACCTGAGCTCAGGTGTTTGCAGGTGGGAAGGTCTCACCTGCTAGGGATACCCCAAATTATGCAGCAAGCCTGGCTGGGGGTGGGGAGGGGAATGCAGGGGGCTGGAGGGCACCTCCTGCGCCAGGGCTGCTGACAGCTCAGGAGATCACCATAGTCTCGCACCATATGCCTTCAAGGGTAGATGGTTTTTATCCTGCTGTGCTCAATGCCATCCTTAGCAGGGTGGGAGGAAGTGTAGTAAATGCTTGGGGTAATGGGATACTGCCCTAAAGCCAGTAAATAAAAGCATGTGTTTCTAAAACATCTTATTCTTTACTTTCATTAAGAGCAGGCTTTCATGGTGAGGGTGGAGTGGCTAATCTGATACTCATCTGTGCAGGCAGTTGAAAGGAAATTTTAATTACTTAACCTTTACTGCCGCTCCGCACACTCCAGTTTACCCAGAACTCATTGCTCGGGGGTAAAATCCCGACCCTTACAAAGTCTATAAGAGTTCTGCCAGAGGTGCCTGCATTTCCCCGCTGAAGCACGGCAACGTGCAGCAGCAGGGCAATTTCGTTCCTCTGCATCCTATAGTCTCGGGGGCTTCATTGCAGCCCCTACATGTCCTGTGTTTTCAGCTTTATGCCCTACTGACTGCAGATTTTCTCATTTTATTTATTTTATTCAATCACATACCATAGTGCCCTCCCAAAAACCTTTGGGGCTGATGATTTAGTCATTCAAAGTTGAAGGACAGTGATGGTGTTAGCTGCTTTTTGATATTAGAGCAGCATTCCCTGGGACAGAGCCCAAGGCTTTGGCATTTGTGGAGGGTGACTTACAGAGCAAACAGCAAGCACCCAGCTCCGCAGAAAGCGATGTTATTCTCCCATCAACCGGTGACCCTACCCTTGTAAGGTCAGGTGTTTCACCAGTTGGAATTATAAACCATCCTTATTCCTGTATATATGGTTTGCATAAGCTTTTGCATACATAACTAGCTCCCAAGCACAAGGTGGTGATTGCTCCATGGACCACAGATGCCTCGTCCTGCTCCCCTTGATCCCACTTCCAGCTGCTGCCACCGTGCCCACCTGTGAAATGTGAAGGATACAGTTGGTAGCTGTGGGAGTGCCCCGTGCTCAGTCTGAGTGCCGAGTGTCTGCTCCACTATGTGTTATTCACAGGGTTTGTACAAGCTGATGATGTTCCAAAACAGAAGGAGGAATTTTGGCAAACAATTCCTTCTCCTGTAAAAAACGTACTAATCTTCACAAATATTGAAGCAAATGGAGGAGGTGTTTTTTAAGATATTGGAAATATTCTTGCCAAGTGTATTGTATAGTATTCAGTGCAACTGCTCAGAAATTGTAAGCACATCGGTGTTTTTGAAATCATGGATCCAGCCCTTGAAGGCATTTGATGAATGGGTCCTATGCCAAAAGAGCGGTGGCACACAGAGAAGGCGGTGGCACACAGAGGAAGCAGTGGAAAAAATGCTATTTTGGGTCAAGCATTTTGTACCGCTTTACTATAGCTGTGGTATCTGGTACAGGAGCCTGTTTGGATAGTAGGCCTTAAAAAAGGGGGATTATGTGCTTGCATGGGGTTATTAATTTGCAGTTGAAATACTCAGTCTCTCTTCTCAAGAAGTCCAAAAGAGTATTGTTACAAGAAACTCACAGCTCATAAAAAAAGAGGCTTGAGCAAATACCTATCCGATGATGCTTAATTACCTGCTGGTGTTTTGCTTATCAAATACTGGAGGAGACCGGACTGGGTTAGGAGAGATGCTATGTCAACAGCATTGGGCTTTTGGGCCATGCCCACATCACGGTTGCTGAAGGGGAAGTCATCTGTCATGGCAGGGCATTTTGGGGCGCTGACGGTAATGAATGAAGGAAATTACAGGCTCTGGGAAAGCTTGTTAAGCTATGAATCACTGAATCCTGTTGTTCTGCTGCTATCAGCTGACAGGCCTTTTTCCGTAAAATAAAATCTGTTAACATGTCCTTTCTCATTTTCAGTCATTTTCGGAAAGGCTTAGACCTTTCTGCAAACCTTCTGTAAACTCTCAGCCTAATAGGGGATTGTGCCTGGTTTTAGCCAAATCCATTTTTGCATGAGTTAGTACTCCTGTGCATTCCCACAGTCCATGTTTATACCAGTGCACATCCTTTCCCCCTTGAGTATGTGTCTGCCATCTTGAGTACTTGCCGGTAGCTGGAAAAGGCATCTCACAGCTAGACTGGGTACCATCAAATCCATGTTTCTCTGAGCTTCCTTACTAGCTGGCACTGCCAACACGTTCATCATGCTCTTTTCTTTCTGCACATTCCCCACAATCTATCAACTTCTTGCTTGTATCGAGATGCTGGTGGCTGCATGTATTATATTTATTTGCATGTAGCAGAGAAGGAAGATGATACTGGTATTTTTTAGTTTTATTTTCTGTATCTGGATGCCCCCTGTCAAAGAGTGTGATAGAAAACCTTTCTTCTCCAAATCACTAGTTCCAGGGCAGCAGAGCTTAGATCAGGGTAATCTCGAGCTGATGGCTGCTCAGCGTGGAATAAATGCACTGTGTCAGCTCAAACATCTCTGCCAAAAAAAAAAAAAAAAAAAAAAAAAANCTCGCACTGAAACTTTTATGGTCACTGTGACAGTGGAATAGCTTGGCTGAGCACAGTGTGCTGTTGAGCAATTTTCCTGTTGTGAAGTCGATAAAATGCCCCTTCGTGGTCAACAGGGAGAGAGGTGGTGGAAATCACAGGTACGTGAAGCTGTGCGGTGCACATCAGTCCCCTTGCTAGGGATAGGGACGGGGATACAGCCATTGCATCAGCCACAGCTCACCGTGCCGTCAGCACACGTGTTGTCTGTCCTGCCCATGGGTGCACACAGATAAGCCAGCATCTGCTGCTTCTTGCCTGGTAGCAGTACCACAAAGACCACTTCAGAAAACTGGGAGAGAGCTTGGGATAAACGTGAGGGGATGGATCTCTGTTTCTTCTCGCTTGTGGACCGGCTTGCTTCACGTTCACTGTTTTTGTATTTTTTCTTGGTGGTGGTTTTGAGGATTTTGAAGTCTTGCAATTGATTTTGGCAGGACCAAGATTTTGTTTTCTCTATATCCTAATAAAAATATATGTAAAGCTGTAGCTGGTGATTTGGGAGCTTAGTTTCTATGTTTAGTGGGATCTAATCTTCTGATTCTTCTTTGTTTTGTAATATATAGCCTAAACAATCAAATCTGTCCTGTGTTCCACTTGGTTGTACACCACTTAACTGCTTGGTACTAGCAGAATATATCCTAATTTAATTGAATTGTTGTTACTTCTATGCCATTTTAAGCAGCAATGATTGCCACTCATTATCATTAGGCTAAAATGATTGCCTTAGAAGAATCCTAATAAAGAGGATGTCCCAATTAAGTAGAATGTGTTGTATTAAGAAACTCCTTACAAGAAAAGATGTCACAGTTGCGTGTTGTAATATAATTCTATTAGCTCTTCTTCCTATAACATCCGCTCTAATATCTCACAGAGGTACTCTGCTTTGGATGATGATCATCCGTTCTGGCTTTTGATGAAATCAAATCCAACTCAGCTGGGATACTGCCCTGAAAATGATCACACGTCTTTGGAAAAAACTGCTCTGCAGATATGCAGTTACTAAAATTTCCAACTCCAAGGAGCCAGAGACAAAGCTGCTCAGACAAACCTCCAAACTTGGCCAGATGAAATAAAAAAAGTTGCCCTTGCGCAGCTCAGAGGATCGTTCTTTGCAGTGGTTCTGGAAGTGAAGTTCCTGATGGCGAGAACCCAAAAATCTGCAGAGTGTGTACAACTTCTATTTGTCGTTTATCAGTGGTTGCTGCCATTGATAATTTTTGGCAGATTTTGTTAGGCTCTCAGTTCTTTCATTTTTAGGCATTATGCATTTGCTCTTTTACTGTTTTTTCCAGGAGAGAAATTGTGATCTCTTGTGGTTAAACTGCATGACTAGAGGCCTTATGCTCGTTTCCTCATTTTCTTTGACATTTCTTATTTCACCTTGAATTAGTTACTAAGCTCTCTAGTGCTTTACTTTCACTTCATCTATAAATCGGACATGAACATTACCTTACCTGCTTAACGCCAGTGTCTTGAGGCTAAGTGTAAAGCTGGTAATACTTATTAATGTCTTTGGGTAGTAGGTGTTAAAGACACACAAAGTAGTGTCCCTTTAGTCTCTTGCATCTGATTCCTGTGCCTGTTCCACCCTTCCTCATTTGGGCTGCTCTGCCTGCTCTAAGACTCTGATTCTGGAAACTTTATATCACCACCTAGCTTTCCCCAGCGCTTTGCATTTTCTCCATGCAAAGCCACTCCCTGTTATTTAACCCGGCTGGAATGTGTGGAAAGAAGACACTTTGCACTCCTTGCCTTGAATGCTTTCCAGGTCTTCCGTTAACTGAAAGCACTGGCTGATACAATTAGCATTAAGGTTTTCCCCATAGTCTCATTTCTGTAAGGAGAGGTCAAGATGTTTTCCATCTGCCTTGCCGGTCAGGTTGACAGGCTGAGCTAAGGGGTCACAGTGCAGGTTGCTTCAAACAACAGAGGCCTTCGGGTTTCTTCACGAGTTTGAGCTTCTATGTGGTGGCTTTTGTCACTTTGTATTCACCAGCTCCTGCGCGTTGGTGTCAGGATGCTGAGGTCATGGTGCTGGTGTTCCCACACCATGCTTCAAAATCTGGTGTGTACCTGGATGGTGCATCACCCTCACATACTCATGGTTGCCACGATTACCAAATGTGGGGTCAGGAGAGTTTTTGGGGATATCGGAATACCAACCATGTGGGGTTTGCACCTAGTGAAGTGTATTGCAAAGGCAGCTTGCAATACTTTTGCCCCTTTTATTTCTTTCCCCTAGGCCTTTACGCTGTAGATCTCAAGAATGCTCTCTGGTGCTGGGAAATATTTTGGTACATGAGCTTGTGGAAGAAAAGGGATTTTTTGGATTGGATGTTTTTTGAGGTCTTGAACTTCACATGATTCTGTATGAGAGCAGGAGATTGGACTCAAAAACCTTTTAGTCCCATGTTCCTGTGTTTAAAAAAAAAAAAAAAATCAAACAGTTATGATGATTGAGTAGATTTCCTACTCCTAAACGTAGTCCTCCTATGTAAGGTTGGCATTTACTTGAGCAACATGCAGCACCACGTTTTGGGGACCGTTCAGGGTTAACTACCATTTTCAGGCTCATTTTGTAGAGCAATTTTCCTGATACCTATGCTGCACACTTAATTTCTATAAACTCTTAGTAGGATCCAGCTATTCCTTGCAGTGGGAGTATAAGCTGTTTTCCAGATATGTATGTTTGCTTAAGATGTAAGAGGGAGGTCAAAGATACTTTCAATTATTTTCTCTTGAAGGTAGGAGCCCTTAATTAAAGAAAAATAACAAGAGCAGCAAAACCTTCATGCTTCTATCCAGACTCTAAATAAATATATAGAGAGAAATCTGGCACTGTTTCCAAAGGAACGAATGGTAGTACTGAGATGTGCAAAAAATGTTTTATAGTATTTACAGCACTTATATTTTTAGTCAAAACACACACATTTGTGTTGGGTTTCTGCTAGACACCTCAGCACACATCATTTGAATCACATTGTCCAGTGGGCATTTTTATTAATTTGCTGCCATTGGAAAGTGGTTCTGGTTTAGACCATGGGATTTGAATACTAAAGGAGAGGGAGGAGGCAAACAGTTTGAAACGTGAGTGACATTAGGTATTGCAGACCCATGAATGTAGGCAGTGCAGACCTTTCCTTGCTTGCCTTGGTCTGTCACTATGTGTCTGTGTGCGTGCATATATACATATATATATATATATATCTCAAAACTGAATTCAGTGATACTTGAGATATCATTTGGTTTTGGTGAATTTGCTGTATGCTCAAGCAATAGCTTTTATTAAATGTCTTCAAATTCCTTGAAATACAAATAAAAGCTTCAAATATAGGAGGTGTATGGTACTGAAGTATGTTTACAGTAGGTGAAAAGAGGAAGGTTGGAGCAGTAACTTGAGACCTGCAGTAACTGGAACTGCAAGTTTAAGTTCTGTATCTCATTCTCTCTTTTTCTGAGATGGACTCGCTGTTGAAAATGCTGCTTTAGGTGGCAAAGCTGGGTACCAAACTATGGGATGTTTAAGGATGCAACACAGCCTTGCCCAGAACTTTACTGCGCATTCCAGTAAAAAGACTTGCCATTCTATTGCTTTCCACATTGTGTAGTCATTCATGGTGGTATACAAAAGATTGCTTGTCTTATTTTTTTTGCTGTTTTGCCCTTCGATCTGCCTTTGCACAATGCAAATAACTGTGTGGTGCCAATAGCAATACATGGTCTGTGGAAGGCCAGCAGCCTCCTATGCCTGAGAGAAAGTGAAGTCTGACTGCTGGTCTTGGAGTATGGGCACCGTAGGTGCCAGCACTTCAGCAATCAAATGTTTTGCAACAGCTGGTGTATAAATAAGTGCAGATACCTGTCTAAACAGAGGAGCAGTGGAGGGGGCTTAGATTTTTTTGATGATTCCTCTGTATTTAGGCGAGATTTGGGCTACAAACCCCATATTTCTCCTGCCCTGAAAGTCAAAGAGGTCACAAAACCACTGCTGTGTCTGGTGTTGGAGTTGCTCTTGCCCATCAGGTCCTTCAGGCTGTTTCGCTGGGGAGGCGCTGAGTAGCAGGGACAAGCTCTACTGGGGCTGCTGCCAGGCACTGAGTTTGGGATGCTTGTGTGATGCATGCACGCTTCTTCTGTCACGCTAAAAGGACAGCACAGGCAGCTCTGTGACAAGCTCTGAAATGAGTATGCAGGAATGTATGTATATTTGTGCCAAAATCTGCCTTGCAATGGAGGGTTGTGCATGAACCAAGCCTAAGAGGTGGGAATGTGACCAGGTAGCCCTGGCTTCAGATGAATTTGCATGAAGGTTTAAAATAACTGCTTCTTTTATAAGTTTGGGCATCTTCAGTCTTTACTTTGTCATTTTGTGCAATGCTTCTTTGGTTCGGGATTTTTAAATCCTTGGGGATTGAGCTCTGGCTTGTGTTTAAGCTGAGCCCAGAGGGCAGGAAAATGTTCAGTGTATTAATTGTACATCGGATTTTCCCTATGATGTTGTTTTTTCTCTAGAGATTTGGGAGGGGGAGCATTAGGAGCTTGTCACCGTGATTTTTTTTTTTTGGCGTCCTGCAGATTTCAAAATGTATTCTCTGCATTTCTCTTCAGTCTTTCACCTACAGATTGCAGGGTACTCTGAGGCCAAGGGCAAAGTGAATAAAGCAATTTTGGGTATGGCCCATTCAGGCTGTATCTCCTTGCAGACAAGTCTTAGACAGATCCCTGCCCCAAGGAAGGTACAGGCGAGGGGAAGCACCGAAAGAGGTGACAAAATCCAAATACGCTTGAGTGCTGTGGTTGTCTTGCCTTGCTCCAGTGGTTCACAGCAGTCACAGATGCAACATACGGAATCTGGCCCCATATTCATCGGGCAACAACTGACTGCTTAATTTCCACTCTAGTGAATTGGAGGGAAGAAGAGGGGTAAAATAATGGGCAGGGAAGTGCACAGGGTTGAGTAACCACGCAGAATGGAAGGACATTGAACAGTGCCGGACAAGAGAAAAGGCAGATACTGCCGTTCATTTCTGAAGATACTGCACAGAAATCTTTGGTATGGAATGACAGATAGCATTGGTAGCGACAGCCAGGAAAGCAAGGG
The DNA here is from genome assembly GCA_013389945.1 of Fregata magnificens. Lineage (NCBI taxonomy): Eukaryota > Metazoa > Chordata > Aves > Suliformes > Fregatidae > Fregata > Fregata magnificens. The sequence continues at coordinate 165,999 of WAAD01008409.1, forward strand.
AAAAAAGTCCCATTTTTCAGGCCGCTGGAAACTTGAGGTGCTCACCTGTTTGTCAAGTTCAACACAGTACAGCTGAAGACACAGCTGAAAAAGCGAGTGGATAATACCAATTGGCAGAGAATTAAAATAAGGAAGTTGAACTGTAGCCAAACCAGTGAAAGCTGGTGGTGGCTATTTAAATGTTGCTATGTATAAAAAAAGATATTTATAATCACAGAGTTTTTACCTTTTTTCCCCTACCTCGATTTGGCGTGCTCTCTTCTTGCCAGGGAGCAATTCCCTGCCATAGTCTTTCATCAGCAAGATTGAGCTTTACATGAAACTGATAAAAAGAGAGTAGGTTTTTCTTCTAGAAAGCATTTTATTCACTTTTCTTTAATCATTTTTGGGGAAAACAGTTGAAGCTAGAAAATTGGCAGAGTTGCATGCCTGAGCCATAGAATTCCCTTTCTCCGTACTGGCGAGAACCAGATCTGATCCAGCAAAATTATGAGAGTTAAACAATCTTCCATCACCCCACTGGTCACCCACTGTGGTCAATTATAGTTTTGAAGCTGGCATATAAGTATCAGATGTTTGGCGATTGCATGCCTTTACTAATCTCCAACCCAACTAAAACCCTTTGGCGTGACATATCCTATAATTTGCTAAGTTTTTGAACAATGGCGCATTTTGCATTTCATTTGCACTTTTCATCCAAGAACCTAAGAATATGCTCCCTTTGCTAAAGAACAGAGTAATTAATCATCAGGGCTGTTTGTAAGGAAAAGGCCTGGCTGTGGGAACAGAGTAATAGACAAAGTAGAGAATAAAATGTCTATATCCCACTGCTTTAATCACTCGGAGAAATATCTCCTGTACATATTATAATTATAAACCATTTGCATCTTATTTGTAAAGGTATCTTAAAACAGTATTTTTTTCCATGTTTAAGGTGTGTTTTCACTGAAAAAGATTTTTCTTGTTGGATATTCATTTTTCTAAAGATGCTATAAAGCTGTTTGTGCTCTATTTCTTGTTTTTAGAAATCTCTTTGAGTATTAGATCAGTTACACATCTGTTTTCTGCAGGGGGGGCTCTTCCAATTTTGTCTGAATTTCTATCCATTAAAATTATAAAGAATAATCTAAATAAATGAGAAAGATTTCCAAGATAGAATACTTATTAAAATATGCAGGCAAGTCTGCATTTTAAATCCAGGTGTTGTACTTCTTGAGCTCTGTACATCCACAGAATATAAATGTTGATCAGTGCGCCAAGTGTTTATGAGGGTCAGCCACAGAGCAATGTCAGGAGAATTTGGAGAGTTTGTTTGATAAGCCGTTGTTGCTTTTTATCCTTTATCTTTCTGCTTTTAGTTCTTTCCTCCCTGTTGCTGCGTCAGATGTCCTGCTCTTTCTCTCCAGGATGCTTTCCTGTGAGTCGTGTTCCTCACTCGTGACCTTCCACACATGCATATGGTTTTACTGTGGTTGTTACAACCCTGGGACTGGAGCCAGGGCTGGGATTATGGCTGCTCCTGCTCCTCTATCTCCAGCATTCAAACAGGCTATTAGGGAATTTGTTCTGGTGTTGCTGTTGCTTGCAGACGCTGACCCTGGTTTAGGTTACTGTCTTACGGCCATGGTGGACAAGACCTTTGGTCCTGGTATTCTCGATATATCCCCCCACTTTTTGTTTTGAACATGCTCACTGAACCTGCGTCGCCTCTCTCCTCCCAGGGTGGGATGTTTTTAGGTCCATGCTGCAAATACAACTTTTAGACTAAACTGTTTGCAGGGAGGAGATGGATGTGAGGAGGGAATCCAAAGCAGTTTGGTGGAGCTGACAAGGTGGCTGGGAAACGTCCCCTCTCAGGCGTGTTATCTGGTCTCGCAGTGCTCCAAAGCAGTGATGTCTGTGGGGCTGTTTCATAACTGAAGTAAACAGAGGCTAAGTGGTAGACGTTCTGCCCAGGACCTCCAATGTTATACCTATTGGCAGAATTATTGATGGGTGGAGTTAGATGCCATATATTTACTGAGCCGGGAAACTAAGTAAGTTCTTCCTCATGAAGAAAAACACTAAATATGTACCTCTTCCTGAATGTATTTTGTAACATCTGCTTGGCCCATAAGGGCAGAACCTCTCCCCTGTGCTTAAAAGGAAGGAATAGTAAAAGCTAATGGAAAAAATAGATTTCCTGCTGTGGCTTATTTTCAGAGGTAATTGTTGCATATCACACAATCTGAGATAAGCTGAAGTTTAATCATCATAAAGAGGTACAATTCCACTGCCTTCAGTGGGTCTCCACCTGTGTGTGTCCCAGTGGGATTGGGAAGGTGACGCTGTGGAGAGCATGGCCATAGCTGGCTGTTTATAGACCACAGGAAGGGAGGAGAGCTTGCTCTCCAAGCTGGACTTTGATGAATCCGTTTCCCAAGGATGGTAATGCAGCGTTTGCTCTTGTAAATACGTTCAGTTTTTTAGCATGACAGTGATATTGATTAATAAACGTGTGCCCTCTATCTACTCCCGAGGGTTTAGATGTCATGCCGTAAAGTGACTTTTGTGCCTGAATGAATGTGTATGTAAATTATTTCATGTCAGTAGCTTTACTTATGCCCTGTGCCACAAAAATTCACAGTTGTAAGGGCTTCTGCATAATGGGCTTTTGAAGCCCAAACAGTTTGGTTGCCAGTAGTTGTATTTACAAAAGAAATACAATAAGCCCATCAATGACACTGCGAGCATCTTGATGCTGTCCGTTATTTTGGCAATTGTCGGTGGAATTCCCCTTACAGGAAAATCCTGTGTATGTATCGTCTGTCTTGTATACAATTTTAAAGCATCTTTAAGAATTCTGTCACTGAGATACCATTTTCCAATAAATGTATATGGGTTTGGAGTGGTTTCTAGGAGGCTTCTTTGGAACCCTCTTGACCTCCTCCTTGGGCAATTCTCCAGGATTTTCTGTAAGAATTATCCCTAAGTGACATCGTAAGTGACTTGAGGATATTCAGAAGAGTTAACAAGGGCCACTTCTGAGAGCATGAGTCATCTGTGACATTGAGTTATAGATATTGATTTTCTTTGAGCTCTGTACACACAGGCTGTGTCTTGGAATTTCCCCAAAACGATGTGGTGGTGGCAGCAAAGTCATCCATACTGGCTGAAACTACATTGGACTTCTCCTTTCTTTTTATCCACTGTAGGTGTTCTCTGCCTGCCGGACAGCTTGAACCTTCACAAAGACCAGCAAAGATCAAACAAGCCTGGAGAAGTGCAGATGTTCAGCCAGTCAGAGCTAAGGACCATCGAGCAGTCTTTACTTGCTACGCGCGTGGGGAGCATTGCTGAGCTCAGTAAGTACAAGGCCATTGCTAATGTTTGGGTTTCGTTCCTCGAAGTAAAGCAAAACGAATTGCATTGCCTGGTCATGCAGAGGAGAGATGAGGGGGCATGTGTAATGTTCAAGGAGGCGTTGGGGCAGATCTAGCCATGTTTATGCTCCATGGCCAGTTTGGAAGCTGAAGCCGTAGGAGGAGAGAAGTCTCATGCAGTCTCATAGCAATGCCTATGACTTGTTTGCATACACTGCTCTCATTTTTAAAGGTGAAATGTGCTTTATTTCATCTTCTCTATGTTGTGTTTGAGAGCACCTCACGGCTTGGCCAGACTTGCAAATGTCTGCCATATTGGTGTCCTGTCTGAATTCACTGGGATGCCTGTTTTGAGATGGGCAAGCAAAAAAACTGAAGGCTGCAATAAGTGAAGGAAATTCTGTCGCAAATTTAGAGCAAAGCTAGTTCCACTTGTGTTAGAGAGGGTTCTTCACCCTGCCTTTCCTTCTCCAGTTCCAGCAGAGGAAAGAACCACAACTCAAACCTGTGCTAGAGGAATTTGCGCCTGGAAGATAAATAATTTGCTATTAATCAAAACACTTTTTGGGAAATGTGAGAATCTATGATATCTGTCAAAATCTGAAAGTGGTTTCAGCACAAATAAATTATAGGAGTCAAATACCATGTGAATCCTCATGTGACATGGAGATAAAGTTACTAGAAGAGCCTTTTAAAACTTTTTTTTTATTAAGGGAAAAGCCTTCCAGTCACATGTTTGTAGTATAGTTAGAGATATGAAGCTATGGGTGGGAAAACAGAAATGTTCAGACAAAAAAGGGTTTTTTTTCTGAGGTCTGTCAGAAATACTGTCAAATATTTTATTTCCTTAGGTCTGTTATGAAATTTTGGGTAGAAATTGAAAAGGCTGAAATCTATGAAGATACACACAGTCCAGCTTACTGTTGTTCTTATTACTGAATTCTGGGTTGTAAGGAACATGCAGAGGGATCTCATGTTCATTTTCCTGGCTTTCTCTGTAGCAATGGGAGTCTCCTCTGTAGCTCCATCATATCATCAGGGCTCAGTTTACATGCTGTTCATGAGCTGTGTGGATACTCCATGGATGTTGTCTGCAAGCCACAAAATGAATTTCTGTTTTCAGCTTGCTAATTTTTCTCTGCTCTGGTGAAACATCAACAAGCCAAGAGCACTTACATGCCGTAGCGTGAAGTGTTGCTCTGTCTCTGGAATCAGGTGTTTGGTGTTATTCAAATTAAGTAATTTATGCTTATTTATTTCACGCACATGAAACACACAACAGTACTGTCTGTGTGCCAACTAAATTATGCATGATACAGCCCTCTTAAAGTACATATGGTTGTGTTTTAATAAATAAGTAATCTGTGGATATTTCAAGGGTTTTCTTCTTATTCTGGATTTTTTTGAACCTCTGTACACAACCTAAAAAGCCAGACTCCTTAATTACCACCCCCCCACGCCCCCCTTTTAAAAATTTGATTTCCAGAAATCTATCATCTCTAAGTAGTCCAACCTCAGATTCAAATGCTTGGTTGATAGGGTTTCCTCTCTGTATGTCTGTTGACTGCAAACACAGGCAAAACACTCTTCAGGGTGGCCAACTCAAAGAAAAGAGTGCATCAGTAGGAGGTAGATGCAGCTGTCAAGAGAGAGATTGGTACCTCCAGCACGCTGGTAGCCCTCCAGAAAGCCCTCTGGACAACTGTCGAGGGTACCTCCCCAGCCGCTGCAAGCAGATGCATGTCGGGGAAGAAGCAGTAGGAGGAGTGGTAATTGGCAAAGCTTGCAAGGCTTGATGCTCAGTTGGGTAGAAATCTTTGCTGTGGAGCAGTGCCGGTGCAGAGTTCAAAACTAAATTGTGAAATGTGGAGGGAGGCATGGCGTGTTGGTGGGCAGGACCCCGTGGATTTGGGGGAAAATCCTAAAATGGAAGGAAAAGGAAGGGATGGGGGAGTAGAAGGGGGTTTGCTCTTCGTTCAGTGCTTGTTATCTGTCTCTGGCATCAGCAGAGGCTGTGACCCGGAGGTTACAGCAAAGCTTCTGCCGCAGAGGGAGGCTGGGGAACCGCAGCGTGGGGGCAGAAATGCTGAGCAGTAGGGAGAAGCCAGGGGGGAACACCTGGGGATCAGGGTGCATTGGTGGGGAGGGAGTAGGCGACGGAGGATTTATCGTTGCCCTGGTGGTATGAGGGGGGTGGAGAGCTTTAGAAGTGGCATTGTGGAGAGGGAAGAGGATATGGAGAAAGTGGGATATGAGGAAAAGGTTAGGTACGTAAAAGCCCCTGCTTTTGTGGGGATGAATAAAGGTAGTGGGGGAGACTCTCTGGATAGGAGGGAATTAAGAGGATAGCACTTGCGAAGCGAGAAGGAGGAGGCGGCGACCAGAAGTGAGTGGCAAGGACAGAAGCTTGACCATCAGAGTGGGCAGTCCCCAAGCATGTGTCTGCAATGTCCCAATGGCTTGCAATATCCCAGGAGCCAGGACTTCATTTTTGTGTTCTTCATAAGAGCACAAAAGACAAGGGCAAAGAGGGATCTTGCAATAAAGTAATTTAATTTTATCTCAGAGAAAAAAAAAAGCAATTCTAATTGAATGAGATTTCCTATAGTTTATCAACATTAATAATTAAAGTATTGCAAGTACACAGAATAACTAGAATTAACAAACGCCCGCTTGCAGAGGAAAGGCTTCCTCTGCTCTCTGTTCTGCCCAGCATCCTTGCACGCAGCAACGTGGCTGGCTGCTGATCTGCTGGGGGCTTTGAGACAGGAAATCAAATCTGTCCCGTGGAGGACAACAGCTGGCAAATGGGGCCCATTTGCTGCCCGGTGCCTGTATTTCAGCTCAAATCTTCTCAGTTTCCTCATGGTCTTTGTGTCTGTCCCAGGTGGAAAATAGATTCACAAGGTGAAAAGCCTTGCGTCTTGTGGTACCTTCATCTTTCTCTGCACGTGATGCCCTCATTCGTCTGCTCCCTTCGTTAGTTCACGAATGCTGTCAGTGTATTACAAAAGAGCATTTGGGTGAGCTGCATCTCCCCGGGGGGGTGAAGGAGCCGAGAGGAAATTGGGAAAAGGTAGGATGGTGGACACGACTGTAGAGGGAGGGCAGCACCCTCTGGGGACACTGAAGAAGAGTAGGTCAACCTGGGCTGCCATTGAGGTGTCCTCATTACTGGGCAGGTGCAACCGGACTTGTGGATGCTGCTCCGGTCCCTGCCTCCCCTCAAAACCCCGCTTGCCTGGTGCTTCTGCGCTCATCTCCTGGGCTTAGCAGGCAGCGGGTGCTGGTCGTTGCTGGGACAGCCCTGCCCTTGCCTGGCGGCGGCGGGGCGAGGTAGCGCCACTGGCCCTGGGTTGCTCTTCCAAAAACAGGAAAAAGTGGCGGTGTTGCTGACTTAAGGGAAAAATCAAAGCAAGGTTTTGTCTCCAGGACTTAGGAGGAGAATGTAAATAGAGACCTAATTCTGCAACGCAATTACAGCGGTAATGCGTGATTCCAAGGAAAAGGCTTGAAAAAATTAATGTGAAACCTTATTCATTAAAATATAATGAACATGGCACAAAGTTAAGGAACAACAATAAATTTGGCCTATGTTATATTGGCATTTAGTATTCAGGAATTGTAATTGCGCACTACGGTGTGTTTTAAAATAATGTAATTTCATTTGAAATGCTTATTATATAGAGAACATTGGGAAGAACTGAAGCACAGCAGAAAATAATAGGATTTTAAACAGTAGCCTGACAGTATTTCACTGTTTAATCTTAGAGAGAATATTTTACAAGATTTTTTGGGGTTGGTTGTTTTGGGTTTTTTCCCAGTTTTTCCTAAAGTTTCCTGTATTTCCAGACCAGACCTAGAGGAGAAGGGGAATAGATCTGTTTATTTTTTTTTTCAGAAGATTTCTAGTTATTTTTTATTTCCTCCCCCTTCAGACAGGGAAAAATAAGTAGACTGAATAGAAAAAGAGAGGAATATTAGGGACATCTGTTGAGAGGTCCCATGATACTGCATTTTGACCTTTGAATATTTTTCCGAACTTCTTTATATGCATGTTTGCAATCCACAAATATTTATGTTCTATTTAACTGCATAACAGTCCAATGCACCTATTCATCACCCATCTAAAAATACCACTGCCAGCTTGGAGACTAGATGCAGAAGGGATGAGGCTCACAACTGGAGGTTGCTGGTGTTTTGCTGGATGAAGGAGGACCTTCTTTCTCTTGCATGTGCACGGAGGTGGTGACAAGGAAGAGCAGAGCCTTAGGGTGTGCTGGGCACCAATCCTGGCACCAAGAAACATTCCTCCCTCACTGCCTTGGGGTGAAGACCGTAAGGTGTTAGTGTACGGCCGAGCTGGGACAACCACCCCATGTTGAGGCGCATGCGCAGGCTGCAGAAGAGTTGTGTCTCTTGAGCTGCACAGAGGGATAAACTGTGGCTTAGGATGTCATCCAAACCATGTCTCCATGCATGTCTTCAGATTAAAGCAGAAAATTGTTTGGGGCTTGCTTTGAGTCCAAAGATGGCCAGTCCATTATGGCTTTCCTGGGTGAGAAGTTGGCCACAAACTCTTGTGCAAGCCACAGTGACTGGTGTTGGTAGTATTACTCTGAGTGTTAACCACAACAAGTCAGCATTTTTATTTAAACTACGATAATCTGAAGATGCGGATGTGACTTAACACTGCTGATCTCGGAGCTTTTTAGCCTTTGAATGGTGTTTAACTTAGAGCAGCTCCCAGATGTGATGTTCAGGCCGGTATTTGCTCCGCGTCACCAGTCGGGTTTCGGCAAGGTTTTCCTTTTTGCCATTGGAAAAACACCACCCTTCCCCATCATCCTCTCTTTGCCTCTGTGGTGCTGAATGTATATATTTCCAAAATAACAGCCTCCCAGTAGATCTTGGCACACTTTTAGGGGTGAAAGGAAGGGTTACTGCTCAAGTGTAAGTAGGAATGTGATTGCACATACCAATACTGTTTTTCATTTCTCCTCGCAGCCCCAGCTGAGGAGATGATGAAAGTCGGCATCCCCTCCCTTGCCTTTTCATCTAGTCTCAATCCTCTGCAACCAACAGGAAGGAGCACTGCAGGAGCTGTACAAATTGATTCATGTCGTGTAAATAAGAGGTTAAACCTAGGCTTAGAAGCAAATGCCAGGGTAAAGGTGCTTGCTGGAAGGGTGGCATCTGAAGGAGGGTTGTTGTAAGCGCGCTGCTTATTTACTGCCAGAACAAAAGCCCTGTTTGTCAGATATTTTTCTCAGACTCAGCAGCACCATAGAGAAAGGCCGAAGCTTATTCCCTGTGAACGGTTTGGTTCATGCAGTGCAGTGCTGAGCTAAGTGGAGGTACTAGCCAAAACCTGCAATTCATATGGTAGTGCTCCCTTCAGCATAGGGTTTGGCCATAGGCTGGCAGCCTGTGTGGGCAGTTTCCAGATGTGGCGATTCTTTTCCTAGTTTTCGAGAGACCTCCACTGGATTCTTGCACAAGATCTGTACGTCCTTGCTCTCCCACTGCTTTCTGGGCCTCTTGTTTGCAGTTCCTCCTTGCTGTGATCCACACGTCATCCACTCCATGTGTAAAAGCTCAAAAGAGAAGTTGTTGAGGTACCCCTTTGCCCCCCAGTAGAGAACACAAGACAGATTAATGCAGTGCTTAAATGCTAGGTAGTTTCTTGCCTTACATTAAGTGCTAGCTGGTTGCAGGCTCTCCTAGCTGCTACTCCATTCCCCTTGCAGCCCCCTCCGACTGAAGGACCTGAGCCTTCATTCGCTGTCTGCATCTGTGCACAGGAAGGGTTATGGGTTACTTAATAGCCCCAAACGAACCCGTGCTTTTTTTCCATTCCCCCTGAGATACCACTGTCATAAAATATAAAGCAATACATTTATCAGTGGAAATGAAGTGGGAGGGAGGATAATTTGAAAATACCAGTCTACGCCCTGCTAAGGCTTTACCTTCCCTTTCACTCCCCTACTGACCAGGGGGGTGTATTTCTATCTTGGGTTACAGGGGCTCAACAGAGGCAGCTATCGCTTGCCTGGGTCCCAGTCTGCTGTCAGTGCTCCTTTGGGGGCTTCCCCCATGGGGTGAGACTCAGCCCCCTTCGCCTTCCTGGGGGCCGAGCCAGGGTCTGTCCCCGCGCAGGTGGTTTTGTTTCTCCAGGGCTTCTACCTCGTGCGTTTAAGCCTACTCAGGTTTAATGGTTAGAGGCAAAAGGCATCGCCTTGCTGGGTGGGGGATGCTGGAGCTCCAGCCCTCCACCGCCCTTCCCCGATACACCAATGTATCAGCTCAGGACTCCCCTGCGTACATCACCCTTGAGGTGCAGACTCCTATTCACCCCTGAACTCCTGTGCATCACAGCACGCTTGGGGTTAAAACAGTATTTTTCTTTCCTTAGGTTTGCAGTCCTCTGTCCCTGCTGTGCAGAGCACAGGCAAGTGGTCAGGCTAGGGTGAGCTCTCTTCAGCTGGCCTGTTCAGCCATGGGGTGCCCTTAAATTCAGAGTTTGAGGACATGGGTCTACATCAGGTCAAAGAAAATCCAGGAATGGTGGTGCATAAGGCAGTGGCAGTCTGCAGAGGGAAGACTCTGCATTAGGTCGGCAGATGAATAGCTTATCCGAGTCAAAGCTTGTTTTGTTTGGAGTTGACGTGGCTTAAGGGGAATCAAACACAAACATCATGCTTGCCACGCTGGATTGGAGATTTTGAAGGTGATAGTGTTGCTATAATAGGTATGTGAATTTGAGAAGGTTTAATTATTATTGTGGCTTTTTTATGGGATATATCCAATCCCTAATTTCTCAGTCTTCAAAGGCTTTGCGCACACTAAATTGCACACAAACACGTACTCTGTAATATAAATAGAAGCTTCTTGTGATGGTGGGATAAGTGGAGATAAAAGGTTAAATGATCTGTGGGAGGCCACAGGGAAGCCACTGTCAGGAAATGGGCTGCTCGTATCCCGGTCCCGTCTTTTGGCGCTGAATTTAGAGTTTGGGACCACAGCTCCTACGTTTGCTCTTCTGTGGGAGAGATGAGTGCCTGTTAGGAGAAGAAGAGATTGCCTGGGTTAGCAAATTCACATAGGGCCACGGCGTGGGCAAGTGGAGATGGCAGAGATGGGGAGGTTTCTACAAGGTGAGCTTGACGGTGAATCTGTTGCACGTGGGATGCTCCACTGACTGTGGGTTATGGCACCCCAAGTGCACCTGCAGCCCGAGGCAGCTGGCTCTTGAATCTGGAATATACTGTGTGCCAAGAATAGCATAGCTTTATGTTTGAAGACACTTTGTGCTAAGAGCACGTGCACAGTGAAATACATACTAAACGCTTTCTAGTGTGCACCCATCCTAGCTCTCTGCACACTCCTTTCCTGGTATAGATGGGTCGTCTTGAGTTAACGATAGAAAGACCTCCAATAAATCATTTGAGGAAAGGTTTTGCTCGAGTGTTTTTTGCTCAGCTGACTTCTGAAGCATAGAGATTGATGGAACTCCGGAGGCAGAGCAAACATGGGGGAACAGTGCAGCTGAAATCAAGAGCGTAAGGATGGCTTGGGCAGCTGACTGAGCGGATGGCTGGAGGCGGTCTGCTGTGGTACAGGAGACACAGTTCAACTACTTGTATTCACCCATATTCATGCGCTTACAGGCATACACTGAGGTGAGCTGTATCAATATATCACTCCAGTGCAGAAACCAGAGGCAACAGGGAGGGAGAAAGGGAGAGAGACTTAGCTACACTATGGGAAGGATGCAGGATGGCCATGGCTACCAGGTAGCAGTCTGATTGAATAGACTTTGGTTTATTATCAGGGTTATAATTCATGTTTTCAATACAGTCTCCCCAGAGCTGGTCCTGAGCAAAAGCTGGAGATCCAAGACTTTCATACTGAGGTGTGAAATGAATCCAGGTCAAGAAAGTGAGTTTTGCACCTGGCTCATGTGCTTGTAAAGGAGCAAACTTGGAAAACTACCAGCCATGCCGTGGAAGTTGGTGTCTGGAGTGCAGCTCCCTGGCCAACACTCCTCCTATTAATGGTTTGGACAGGACACAGGAGGGTGTTAAGGGCTCTGAAGGACAGACATGACTCCAGCCTGTGGCTCTGGCCTGCAGGAGAAAATGTTCATCCAGGTAGCAAAGTGAAGCAGCAGTTGCTGCTGTCAACATGCCCCACTGCAGGGCATGATTCCTGAGAGCAGGCTATACACACTGGAGTCATGGACGGCTGGAGGGATGGTCAGACCGGCATTATCAAACTGATGGGTGCTGCCTACAGGATGCTGTCATGCTAGAAACACAGCCAGCTGCTGCTTCGCACGGTGCCCTAACGGGGCATCACGTGGGAAGAGGGCTGCGGTGACAACAGATCCTCCTCCCTCCCCTGGGTTTTGAAGGAAAGACACAGGCCAAAGAACTGTGTGGCTTGTTATCAGTGTGCAAAAATATCATCGTTAACTTGTTCTTGTGGTTTTAGGACATGCTTTTGGAACAAGAAAAACTTGAGGTTGGTGTCATAGGGAGTGGCCGTGTAAGGATCGGTCCAGCGTCATTCACGTCTGGGTCGTGGTTGTGCAAACACACGCCCAGCTGAATGTTTTAGGCTGTGGAAGTTTATCCCTCTAAAAGCAGCAAGCCTGCTTCTAGGCAGGCGTGTTTGCAAGATCAGGTCCCTCATGACAGACGGTAAAATGCCTCAGAAAGCTTCTCAGAAGTGGGTATTGGCCATCTATCATTTTCTCTTTCTTCCTCCTCTTTTTGCTTTTCTACTTTTTTCCCCCTCCTCAGTTACCAAATTGGAAATGGATGTGTTATTTGTTAAACTTTGGGCTCTAAAATAATAAGAGCAGTGATAATAGCTTTTACCAAAGCCAAACACAGTAAAAAAAAAAATGCTTGGCAGGTCACTGTGGAGAGGGCTCGAGCTGTCCAGTTGAGTGCTGTATGTTGTCAAATACATACACCCCCATACAGACTGGCGCAGCTTAACTTTCCCTGTCACATCACATCTTTGGCCTGAAGTCAGTGAAGCGGCTCCTTAAATATTTAGTATTGCCTTAAACCAGGCTCATGTCACAACATGCGCATTACATAATATTTTCAATCTTTAAATCAAATGTATGTGGACCTTGCGTTCATAAACCGTGCTGAATTGACAGCAGCAGTGATGGGCAAGTCCCGCTTTAGTCATGGAAAGGATTAAATGCTGGTAGCTACAGCAGGAGCTCTCCACACACTGCGGTGTGGCGATGGTTTCGTGGGTCCTTTGCTAGCCGACACGCAAGGCATGGCATTTCTCCTCTGGGCTGACAAGCTCCAGCGTGGAGCCTCATTGGCAGAGCTCTTCCCCATCCCGATCCAGGGCTGCAAGGCAGTGCCAGCCTGGGGCTTGCCACCACCTTTGCTGCCCTCTGGGAGCCTGCCCTCCAGTTCTGGCTTCCCAGCTTTGGCAACAAAAATATCCTCAAATATCCCCCCACCTCACTGTTCATTTTTTTTTTTGTGTCTACCCTGCACAACATGTCTTCCTCTCCCTGGCTCTGCCAGCAGAGCATTTTGTGCGTTGGCTCGCTTGGCTTACGTTGCATAAATTGTGGAAGTGTTTGTTTGGTTTGAATTAAAAACAAAATAAAATTGGCAAGGTTTTTTGTCAGGCAGCTCGGCTCCCCGGGCTGCTCCTCAGATGGGTTGCAGGCGGTGGTACAGGGGCGAGAATGAGCGCAGGGGATGGTGAGGCAGGGATCCCTGCCGAGCTCCTTGTGTTGTGGTGCCACAGCCCTCAGGAGCCACATCCAAGATCGACTCAACTGCTGGGATTTTAATTTTTTTATGTTTTTGTTTTTGTTTTTAAATGATGCGCTCAGGAATTTATTGGCCTTCCAGATGCACTCAGTTGATACATCTGAGACATGTTTGCAGGGCCAAAAAAGATGTAGAAGAGCCAGCAATGCTGTGAGCAGGTAACATCACCTTGCAGAACGTTGCTGTAGCTGAACATGGCTCTGAGGAGCAGAGATGGCTAACACAAAGTGATGAAGGGGGCTTCCCTCTCTATGCTTGGCCACAAATTCAAGGTTACCCTCGGTGTTCAGATGTACTGTGGCTTTTACAGCTGGCAAGGAGAGCATATATAGGTTGAGTTTCCCAGATAAGACTTGAGTTGGCTAACTGCTGGAGACCAGACCAGTGAGCCCCATCATGGAACTGGTTTCACGTCCATGGGCTTTGGAGTGCCCTAGCCAGGATCAAAGACAATTTCAACTTTTTGTATATTCTCTAGAAGAAAATGGAGAAGCAAAAGCATATTAGCAAGAAAGAATAGAAGCAGCAAAACGTGGTAGGGATTGAAACAACACACGTGCATCTTGAACCAGATGTTACACTATGCTACAATTTACAGCGTATGCGTAAGTACTACCATACAGTGTGTGTGCATGCCTGTCGGCTCCCTCCTCCCTTGTCGGCACTGATCCTGGTGCACAGATATGCTGAGACATAGTCTCTGCCCTGAAGAATTTGCACCGTAACTGGATGCAGCTGGAGGAGGAAAAGGGCACCAGGGCATGCAGTGGCTTGTCCAAAGTTACACTGCAGAATGAAATAGAGAGCAGAGATTCCTGTCCTGCCTCCAGTGCTCTGCCTGTTGGGTACCAAGATCATAATGCAGCTTTTTATGCTGACTTACTGTCCTCTGTGAAGCTTGATGCTTTATAGGTATTGATTATTTAAGCCTTGAGTTGTCTCTGATAGAGGAATATTATAATAATTGTAATTATTTGAAATGTAACCAGAGGTAACATAGCAAAGGCAAAAGCAAGCTCTAAGCCGATAAATTCTTGGTATAATATAGTTAAATGAGGCTTAAACATAAAAAACATTAATTCAGCTTTAATGGCATGAATCAGTTTGGGTTTCTTAAGAAGCAGTTGAGGAAATACAGAATAAAACTGTGAACTCCTGGTCATGTTCAGACGGATGGGAGCTTTGCCATTGATTTCAGTGAGGCTCGAGTTCCTCCAGCCTTGCATCAGCAGTGATGCTGAGCTGCCTGCCCTGCCTGCCTCATTCTTGCTGCTGCTTTCCCCCCTTACTCACCATGCAGCTTCCTCTGGTGCTGGATGTGTCATCGAAGTTGCATCGCCCCAGCGCTCGGGGAGGAATGGGGATGAAGTAATGCTGCTGCCTGAATCTGGGCCTAAATTGCATCCTGATCTTTATTCATCGTTTGGTACAGAAGTCAGAGGCATTCTCTGGTGCCTGCTTTCTCAATCCACTGAAATAAGACTAGTCATGTGCTTAACTTCAACCACATGCTTTAGTGTCGTAGTGGCTTGGGTCTGAAAAGGCTGAATTTAGTGCGACTCCTTTTTCTCTGCTTCTGCTATTGTTGTTAAAGCTGGATGTTGCAGCCAGGGCTTCTACACATTTTTTTTTGCCTTTTGGAGAAAAAGAGAGGAATTTACTTCTGCTGTCAGCAAGGTTGCTAGCAGTTAAATTGGCCCGTGCTAGGCTTGGCAGGGCATGTCTGCTGTGACAGAGTGGGCTGAGTGAAGGGGCTCCCAAACTTTCCTGCTGCTTCTGGTTGCCTGCAGATAATTTTGTGCAGGCCTGGGGAGTCATCTCAGAGGCACATCTGTTTCTGCTGTGGACCTGATCCTGCAGGCTTTCCTCATGCACAGTTTCTCTCGGAAATTATGAGCATGCAGGGCTGCAAGATTGGTCCTATCATGACAATTTCCTGGCAGAGGGAAAAGACAGAAACTATTTTTAAATGAAAGCTTTGAATCAGAGGAATATTGCAGAGTGCAGCAAAAAATTGTGTCAAAACCCTGAAATCATGGACTCGGCAGTTTTCTCATGCCAGCGGTTTTCTTCTCTTCATGGTTTTAAGGCTGTGTTTTTGGAGGACTGGGCTGAGCATTTTTCAATGAGACGTTTCTATTCTCCCTGGTGCACATTATTGCAGCAGCAGCAGCATCATTTTCTGTGCGAGTCAGGCTAGAGAGAGGTGATGCGCTATGATGTGTTCACAGGGGTGGGACTTTGCGAAAAAACCTGTAGCTCTGCCTTGCACACAGTCAAAATGGTTCTCCTTTAAATTTGCCCAGGAGTTCATTATTCAGCCTTCCCCCTGCCCCCCCATTTGGTTTTACGTTCCTACCTTGGTGTACATTTCCAACTTTTCCTTCCAAGTTTCAGTGCTCAGTGGTTGCTTGGGAAAAGCAAATAAGAGAAAGTGTGTGATTTCTTCTTAACACTGGAAAATTGTATCCTCTTTTCCCCATCGCTCATGTTTGTGTGGCTTCAGAGTGACCCAAAGGGCTCTTGCTCAGGTTTTCATTTAAAACAAACCATCTGATTTGATCCAAGATCATTATTTTCCCCCAAAGCACTTTGAGTGATTTGAACATGTGAAAACAGGCAGTTTATAACCACAGTTGTTTCCTTGCCTTTGATAGGATGGTCACTAGTCAACAAACGTAAAATTCACTGCCTTGGAGGGAGATGCTTTAGCTAGTTACAATCAGTACAGTGCTCAGAGACTCACTGCTGCTTGCCCCTATATTTGCCTGCTAATCTCGCTTGCTGGCTTTGCTGTTCCTGGTCTGTATATTGTGGTTGGTTTCCCATACCTGCCCTGCAAGGAAGTAACCAGAACCATGTCGGTGCAGGGGAAACGACGAGCAACTTTCTCTTGGGCCATTTTCTGTGCTCTGGAAACCTGAGGGGCTGGGTGAGCCTACTTCACAAGTTTTGTTCTTCTGCTAACACAGTTTACCAGGCCCAGCCTGGGCTTACAAATTGTAATTTTGGTTGCACATTTCTGATACTGTCTTTTAGCACTTTTTTTCTTCACCCACATGTCCCTTTGCATGCTCCCATAGTGCTCTGTGCGTTATCTGACTGCCTCCTTCCTCGTTGCAAGGGGCTGCATTTCGCTGCTGCTCTCTACCCAGGAGCATGCGGCTTTTGGTGCCACTCTGCATCATCACCACTGGTCATTTTTGGGACTATGGAGTTTTGGCAGCCTCAAAGGACTGCCTGTAGGTAGCTGTGACCCCAGCCCCAGCATACTGGCTCTTCTGGCGGTGCTGAGATAGGCCAGCCTGACGCTGCTGACACACCGTATTTGCAGAAACCCGTCTCCCCCCAGCCTTTGGGGGCTTGTCTGCAGCCCAGGTATGTCATGCCGCACTGCGTAAACCACCAGGCAAAGTCCAGCCTGGTGATGAGCAGTGCACAGGATCTTGTCCTACCCTTTACTGTTTGCGTATGTGAGGTTAAATGGAAGGGAAGACCAACCTGGCATGCCTTTTGGTTTGAAAACTTTGGGGAGAGGCAGCCAAAAAGCCTGGCATTCACCCAGCTTTTGCTTTTTTCCAGGTGACCTGGTGTCTCGAGCGATGCACCACCTCCAGCCCCTCAATGCGAAGCAGCATGGGAACGGGACGCCGATGCACCAGAAGCAGGGATCGCTCTACTGGGAGCCGGAGGCTCTGTACACCCTCTGCTACTTCATGCACTGCCCGCAGATGGAGTGGGAAAACCCCAACGTGGAGCCGTCAAAAGTCACACTGCAGACTGAGAGGTAAGAGCCGCTGCACGGTGCTTAATGTCATGGCGAAGACGTTTCATTAATAAATCAGCCTGACTGGCTAATTGCTAATTACAGCTTGCGTGTGAGAGGCTGCGGAGCAGTCTGGTTTGGTTTAGGATCACCTCTTTGAAATCAGTTTCTCTCGTTGAAGCGCTGCGTGGCTGACCCAATATATATCAAAAGTGACACCCAGTGGCTACATACAGCAAATTGGTTCCAGATGTGCACTTGGGAGAGATTTCCTTTTCCTTTCGTTGTTGCTCAGCTATTCTGTGTTTTGGAAAAGAAAATGAGAACTTCTATTTCTGGCCTAGCAGGTTCGGCTTTAAATGTGTTTTTTCTACGCGTTAATAGGGCTCGACAGCTGCAATTGGGGAAGTGGAAAATGAATAGAGTAGTGTGTGGAAAGGAGAGGTTGTTAAAGATGCTGGGCTTCAGCCCTGCTAAGTATCTAGGCACAGGAGTAACCTTGGTGCTGCCCTGGCCAGGGGCAGACGTGGCAGGCTCCGGCTGTGCTGCTGTTGTCCACCTTCCGGGGATGGCCAGGGCAGGGGAGGCACGCCTGAGGCCCCGTCCTGACTCAGGGTTTGCCGTAAGGTGAGAAGGAGATGCCACTGAAGCCAGTGATGGGGTTACTAAATGCCGGCAGGCAGGCAGGGTGTCCAGCACAGGGCAGCTCTGCACCTGGGCACTGCAGAAAGCAACCCGGACAGCTTGCTGGCCAGAAAAATAAAGCCGTCTCCTGTCAAAAGCCCAGCAAACCCTCTAGTAACACAAGCCTCCACTTGTGTGCTGAGGCATGCTGTGCTATTTCTCTGCCATGCTTCTTACCAGCCCTAAACCAGGCTTCCCCAGTATGGAGACGAGAGGAGCGGCTGGTGCTTGGAAAGGGCTGGGTATTCATTTTTAGGGTGGGTATCGTGGTGGTGCAAACGCAAGCTGCTTTTTCAAGCTGGGCTCCACATTCCCATCCCGATGTATATATCACGCTGTACGTGTGAGCCAAACCCTGATCAGCACGTGTGCCCTGAGAGCCACGCATACAAGGCTTGGTTATTGTTTCAGTACAAGGTCTGCATCTCAAAAGCAGCATTTGAGAATCTCATCGTATGTGTAATCGTAAATAGCGTACAATATGATATCTTCATTGAAATGCTTTTATATTGATTCACAGAAAAGCATACAAGATGAAACTCTGGCATTAATGATGTTACTGGGAATTTTGCCATTTGCCTTTGGATGGCATTTTGTTTCTTTTCAAGTTTGGGTCACTCTGTGAGCATGTTCGTCGCTTTTTGCTCTATTGTTTCCAAAGTATGAAAAAAACCAGAAGGGAAATGACAGGAATTCAGAATTTTCTCATTTTTCTAAATCATTTTTAATTTCATGATTTGTCATCCAGCCTTGTTATTGCAGAAGGCCTAACTCATGTCCAAGAGTGTTTAGTATGCAGAAAAAATAACCAAAGTTAGAAAATACCCTCACCTGATCTGTAGTTCCCATCTGTGGGAGTAATGCCACTGGAACCAGTGGGAATATAAAGGTGAATAATGCTGAGGCTCTGGTTTTGTAAGATTTCTGCAGATTTCCCTGTAGAAAGTGAAAAGGGCAGGAATATTTGAAAAATCACTTTTAGCATTTGCTTTAATAGGTTTTCCTTTCTCTGAGGTCACCTTAATACATGTTCTCTTCATTAGAGCACTTGAAAAGCTGATTATTTGAAGCGATTGTTGTTCTTTGCTTTATTTTGAATACTCCGTCTGGCAAGATGTCTTCCTTTGGCAGGCCAGTTTAACAACTGCGGTGTGCGGTTAGGGCCAGAGCAAGTACTCGGTGTTATTGCCAAGAGCTTGTGGTCACTTTTGGAAGGAGCAGATACTCCTTCTGTTGCCTAATCAAACATGCATTAGTACTTAGTGCTGGAGTGGGAGTGATGCAGGGTTAAGCATGAGCCGGGATATTTCCATGGTGTCGTGCTCTGGAGCTTCATCAGCTGGACGCTACCATCTGTGCTGCCCAGAGAAGAGATCGGTGAAGCTGACTTCTCCTTAGTGCTCTGAGCAGCCTTCCTGCCTATTTCCCATCCTTTTTTTTACATGCAGGCATGCTTTGTGGTCCATGACTTATTTCTGGTGGTTTCGGTTTCCATGATGGGTTTTTGTGCATTGCAGGGGAGTGGGTTTGTTAAACATGACACTTTTATATGCAGAATATTTGCAAGCTTTGTGCCATATCTACGTGCTGTATTCCCTTTCTTCTTCTCCAGCTGCGACAATGACTTTTATGTTGGAAGAAACCCAGAAGGAAGCAAGGAGGTCCAGGAGTCTTTCCCCATCCTTGGCCTCTCTCTGTCCCTGCTGGTGCAGAGAAGCCAGGACTGTGTGGATCTGGCTGTAGGCAGTGTTTCCATGAAACGAGGGTTGTCCTTGGCTCATATGAAGCCAACTTGGCTACTGTCTTGGCCCCCTCCTCCCTGACTGTGCATGCCCAAGGTGGAGAGGGTTGCGGGATGTGGCCGGAGAGCTTCCCCAGTGCTTGCAGGGCTCGGTGGCCCCGTGAGAGCAGCTCCCATCCTTCCCACCCATCTCCAGCCCACCTGGATTTTGGCTCGGAACCAGGTTGAATTAGGGAGCTGCAAAGGCTCTGCATGTCCTTCCGCGGAGGTTGGATATGGGAGGGAAGCTGGTATGGTGGCGGTCCTGCCTGGCTTAACACTTCCTAGCTCAGAAAGCAGTACCTCCCTCAAAGTCTTGGGGGATGCGTAAAATGGGATGTTTACCTTCGAATAAATCTGGTGCTTTGTTTCTAGGGAGTATTTTCTAGGGACCGTTTCTCTGTGTTTGCTCTTCATGGAGGTAAAGATACAAGAACGCGGTGTGTTTTTAATAGTGTTTATCTTTACGTAAAATAAAAGGGGAAAATGATTATACAGTGAGGCTCTTGCAGTGGGGCTGCTTTCATGGGAGGGGGACAAGGTGGAAAGTGGCCAGGATTACTCAGAAAACCTGAAAAAGATTCCCCACTTCCTAATGCCAACAAACCCAACCATAAGATGGATGTGTGACTGCCTCCCACCCCAAATTCATCTTCTTCTTTCAATCTGGTCACTTTGGAAGAAACCCTCTGAGTTTTTGGCTGTATTGTTGGCAGGAACACAAGTCAGGCCTGCTGGGGTGGGTTATCTATCTATCTGTCTGGCCCTGGGTACCATGTAGATGGCTATTTTGGCAGGTGTGGAGGTACAGGACGGGGTTTGGACCTGTTTGTGGGGTCCCCCTCCCCTAATGCACCCAGCTGGGATGCGATGGAGACATTTGTCTTGTGCTGGTGTTGCCTACGAAACTGGTGCTCCTTTGGTGCTTCCACCTGCAGGCAGCTGCAGATTATTTAGGTTTGTTCATTCTTTTGCTTTCCTGGGAATTAAAAAAAAAAAGGAACAAATTGTAGATGAGACCACTGTTACCAAGATTTCTTTCTTGCTTGCCGCTTCTGGTTTAATAAAAGGTTCTGTCCCGCGGTTGTGTGTTGCTTCTCAGCCTCTATAACACTTCCAAAATTATTGCGAGTAATTTCTTAAGCACCGGAAAGTGCAGAATCTGTAGTTGCAGATTTGTGTGATGTTTTTTTCCTTAAGTGGTTCCTTACCCACTTCTATCCGCAGCTGTATTGACAAAGTCCTCATTACTTCCTAATTCTCCATGTTCCCCATTAACAACTCATTGAGAAGCAGCGGCTCAGCAGCTCAGCCGGTCCAGAACCATCCATTAATTCTGCTCACATGGCAGCAAAGTTCCTTCTCCAGCATTTCCTCTGCCGCTCCGTCTTGGAGGAGCGTTAGCTCCCTGTACCGCCCGGCAGCCTTTAGCTTTTCCCCTTGAGTCTTAATTGAGTTGATGAATATGTGTCTGGTTTTAACCGTCTTTTCACTTTCCTTCACTACTTTTCCCTGTATGCGGAGCAATCCCATAGGAAACTCCCATGGGCTATTGCTTGCTTTTTATTTTTCTGCCAGCCTTGCACGCGCGCGCACACACACACACACACGCGTCCCCCACACAGGCACACACGTGCAAACTGTAGCCTGTAGTCATTTGTGATTAATGGGAAGGGTTTGGGTTATCATCTGAATTTTGTTTCATGCTTTGAATAGTTATTAGTGTACATGGCTAATTAATATGATACAACCCTCCTAATGAGAGGAATGTTCCACTGCTGTAAAATAACCTGAATTCATCCAAAGCACCTTCATAACTGGTACAGCTGTGTCTGTTGTACAGATTATACCCGTATAACAATTTCAGTAGGAAGGTAACTAGGGAAATGTCACTGATTTAAATTATTATGTGGTATACACTCCGCGGGTAGGGCAGTCTCCAGCAAAGGCCAGCAGAGAGTGGAGGAAATGATGGGGAATGCTGATGAAGAACAGGTAAAGGGCTAGCACTGGGAATGTGGAAGTCCTGCTATGAAACCTATTCACCTTGCAACGTGTATCTGAAGAAGTCATTACACGTGCTTGATGTGCCAATATGGTATAGCCCTATGTAACCCTATATAGTTTTATCCACTACTTAATTGAACACTTCAGATGGTAAAACCGTGGCCTCACTGAACTCAAAGTTAACACCAGGGTTGATTTTGCTGGGAGCCACTGAAAAGAAATCCCAAATCCATCCTTTCGTAAATCCTCTAGATTTGCATCCTAAATATCAAACTTCCCACTTTTTAAAAATCCCTTCAGAAACGGTATTGGCAGCTGCCTGCAGTGTGTGAGATTGCACGTGTTACAAGAAATAGTTCAGGCAGTATTTACAGCTCGGCTGTCAGATGGTATATCCTTGCTGGGCTGGGGCTGTATTCTACAACTAATTTATCAAGCTAGACTTATGCTGTCCATGGGATGGTTATAGGATTTTTTTAAACAGCAAAAATTGCGTGCAGCACTGTGAGAACAGCACGTTACCCAGGGGATTCTGCGCCGCGCTCCCAACACTGGTGTCTCTTCAGGGATTTATGCCACAGCCAGTCATGTCAAATCTGATGTCAGAGCTGCCTGTGAAATATTTCCCCATTGTGGTTGCTGGCTGAGTCATCACTTGACTCGGTTGCGTTTCAAGTCTCGGCCATTAATGTTTTTAATGCAGGAGAGGCAACGGGGACGACGCATTCAAACGCTGGATGCGAGTTCAAAAAACATGACTTGCAGATACCCTTGTGTGGACTCTGGAGCACTGATGTCTTGGTATGCGAAAGCCTGTGGGTAAACCCTCCCTCTGCCTAGGCTTGTCTCACTGAGGCTTGTGTGAGAGCAAGGAGAATTGATCCTTCAGCCTGAACAAAATGCAGAATTGGCTTTTTCAGAGGCTGGTTACTTGGGTCACCCTTAGCCTGGCTTCTGGGGTGGTGGATGAGCTGCTTAGCGTGGGAGAGCTGCGTGGTCTCGCATGGTGCACCAGTTGGCACTGCTGGGTCCCTGGGCAGGAGCGGGGCTGGCAGCTTTCTGAAGGCATCAGAAGGTATTTCCTCACCAGGAAGACAAGGAGCTTATGGTGTAAATGTAAAATATTAGTTTTGCAGCCTGGAAACCCATCTGAAATGTATGCTAAACATTGGGAAAAACATGCTTTTCTGTCCTTCAATAATGCTAAAAACAGACTAGCATTGCATATATGGTTTCATCATATGTTCTAAATGAAAACTGTCAGAACTGAGAATGCTTTTCAATTTGTATGCTGGGATTTTCTTTAAAACCACCTATGAAAAAATAAACATAAAACCAAACAAATGAAAAGACCTTTTCATAATGTTAAGTTGCTGACTCATATCTGCAAGCAGAAACATCTCCCTACCTTTGTCTAGATAGGCTTTTCCTTGCAAAAGTACAGCCTTCTGCTTCTTGGAAGCACTGTTAACTCTAAAATTGCAAAAGCAATCACTAAAACAGCAGTGACCTGCGTGGAGCACTTTGGCTGCCATTGCCATCCAGGTTTGCAGTCACCACTCCTTGGCTGGAGTGAGTGAAGAAACTTAACGCCTACCACAACAGCATCCTTCTCGGTAGCTAAAGAATCCTGCAAACAGAAATAATCCAAAGCAATTGCAATAATTGAACCATACAGAAGGTGTTTAAGTTAAAGCGAGGTCAGGTCTATACAGCTGTGCACACTTCACGGCTGGTGAAACGGCAGGAGGGTCAGCACAAGGCAGCTGTGGGAATTCACATCCAAATAGGATTAGCCCTCAGGAATTTCTCTATTCCCATTGTGATGCAGACCATCAGGCCAGTCCTCTCTGTAGCAGCTGATTTTAATACATACAGTGAGTGTGTGCATGTGGTGGGGCAAGGGATCGGCGTCTGAAGAAGAGAAATGTGAAGTGTCCCTGGAAATAGAGAGGCTGCTGTGCTGCACTTGAAAC
This sequence comes from Fregata magnificens, assembly GCA_013389945.1. NCBI lineage: Eukaryota > Metazoa > Chordata > Aves > Suliformes > Fregatidae > Fregata > Fregata magnificens. Next base: position 189,395 of record WAAD01008409.1, read on the forward strand.
GATTATTTTTTCTTTGAGCACTGTGATTATTTGGGGAAATCTCTCATGAGCGCTTGATGAGCTCCTGGACCTGGAGCGTGCTACAGGCTCTGATGTGAATGAGGGGCTGGTGGCCTGTCTGGGGTTTGTGAGCCACAGCGGTGGGGGAGGACTGAGCTTGGGTGAGGAGCATTTAAAGGTGATGAGCGTGCCATCAGGAAGGCAGTATAAGTCCGCATGCCAGAGAAGGTGACAGGCAAGAATCCCTTATTTGGGACTCTCGTCACCTGGCAAAAACGACTGGGGAGTCAGCCGCAGGAGGGAAGCTCAGGAGGAGTCACCGCAATAGTGGGAACTGGGAGGAGAGAGTGAGACAGGACACCGTTCTCCTGGCAGGGGGGTCCCGCCAAAAAGGTGGATTGCTCTCTGCAAGGGAGAGGGAGCGCCTGGGGCGAAGACCAGCTGCTTAAGCTGCTGGGAAATCAAGAAGAAGAGGGTGGGTGTGCGTGGTGGCCCTGCTCTTGAAGGACTGGGCGGCAAGGTGGACCGTGAAGTCACAGTCGGTGGGCAGCAGGGAGTCTGCGCCCTGCAAAGGTGGTAGGGACAGGGAAAAACCAGGGACAGGGAAAAACCAGGGCCAGGGGTTATTGGGAGCTGGGATTTGCAGGAGTGCTGGCCTTAGTGGTTTGCAACTCTGGCATCGCAGCAGGCAGCGTCCAAAAAGAGCTTCATTGGTCTCCTCACAGACCCATGCAAAAATAATGAAGCATCCCGTTGCATTTTATAGTGCACATTTCTCAAGCTCTTCTATCCAACGATTCCTCCTGTTTAGATACACGTATACTGCCACTGATGATGATGATGATGATGATAATAATAATAATAATAATAATAATGATGATGATGATGATGATGATGTTTTTGAAAAAGCCTGAGCTGTTGCATACGCATGATGGGACTTTTAATGTCTCCATGTGCCATCAAGCCAAGGAGGGAAATGGTGGGCAGCCCAGGACTGCTGTGTGTGTCTTGGGAGGAGCACGAGTTTTAGGCAGTCCCTCATGCGGTTAAGATGGCGCGATTGGAGTGGGTTATGCCTTATGTTTAGGTCTTCCNCCATTTTGTAATTCGAAGTGCCCCAGAGACATTAGCCCTGCAAAAACCGAGATAGGTTTGAGTTCCGATCGGGCGCGGAGGGGTCATGGGCCCTGCTCTGGTGGGGAGCGTGCCAGGGAGAGGCATGGGCGGGTGCCGGCCGGGAGCTGCCACGTCGGAGGGCGATGTGGAGAAGGACATGTGATAACTGGGACAGGAGAGGAAGACAAGTGGTCGTCCCTCGCGGGGGGGGGGGTGTGTGTGTGTGTGTGTGTGTGTGCCGGCTGGGTTTGCCTGCAGATGTCTGCAAGGCACAGGAGCTCACGGGTCCCCGAGCCGTCCCAAAATAGATGGGAGGGGTGCTGGGTGGCAGGAGGGAACAGGGAGGGGTGCTGTGTGGAGAGAGGAACTGGCGATATGAGGGTTTGTGGGGTGCTCATAATTCCCTTTTCTGTTCAAGTAGGGACCCGGGGAGGGCGTGCTCCAAGAGGAGCCAGCTGTCCCCTTGCCAAGGACTGGGGAGGCAGTGCCCAGAAGGGTCCAACCCTTTGGGATCTGCTTTTTGTTGACCTCCCCCATCCCTCCCCCACCTCCCAGCTCATTTGCATTGGATAGGGATTGCCCTGTGCAGAGACCTCTCGCTGCATCCCCACCTGGCACGTTTTTCCCCCTAGATGACAGTTCAGGAAAATACAAGCCTGTGCTGAAATCCATCCTTTATTTGGGTCTTTACTTAAGCTCATGCTTAACTTTGAACTGCAGTGAATTAAAGAGGATGGGAGCATGTGTTTAAAGTTAAGCATATGTACAAAGGTGGGCTGGAGGAGGAGATCAGAGTGCTCGCTGACCCGCACCCCTGTATGGTGCTTCTGCAGCAATTGAGTCGCTCCTGACTTTCCACATCGCTCGCGCAGAGTCAAGCGCAGCATGTTCTACCGTAGTTAGATTAATTTAATTAAGGTGTGCGCTTCCAAAATGTTTAACTAGGTAACTTATCTGCTACGTGTCTGCTCTGGAACACAAAAGTACTGAACTCTCCTGGTTGTTACCTGCCTTTGTACAGCAGAGATAAATCAATGTATATGCCAGTGATGTGATGCATTCACCTAACCCGTTTTTGCATGGTGTCATTTGAAAAGTGAAATATGTCTTACTGATGTCACGTTGTCTTTGTGGGTTGTCACTTCCCTATAACTTTGTGTTCCTCTTTCTCCTTTGGCACATAAATAGCATTAAAAAAAAAAAACAATCCCCTTCACATGGTGCGTAGACTTTTGAAGGGTATTTTTAACCTATTATACTCAACCATATTTGGTTCTTTTCTCAAAATACAAATTCTTGGACATGCTCAGATATGCAGTGATGAGGGGTTTTTTTTGCCTCGTAATAAGGAATGTAATATATTCTGAGTGCCCTTCACGTCCTCATGTATGGACTGAGATAGGCCTTTAGAGAAAATCCCCCTGCTTCCGCTGGACACCAATTCTCTTCCCGTTCGGGATTTATTGCACCAAATAGCCATGTTCATTTCTATTTCTCTTTTGAAGTTTGCAAGACCAGGAAAGAAAAAAAAATGCAATTTTATAGTGCAGTTATCACAATTCCTGTAAATAATTTTATTTGCTATGGTCCTTACTGTGGTGGGGCAGATCTTCTGCTGGGTGAATCTTCATTTCTGTGATCCAGACTGTGTTCACTCATGCAAACCATAACTTAGAATTGAGTTTCCCTTTAATTGTTTTCCTGGCATCGAGTTTTGTGGGTAACTATATGCATTTTTACACTTCCAGTGTGATTTGCAGCTCCCTTTCCGCTGTTTCCTCAGCAAGTGATGAAAACAACTCCCACTGATCTCTTGTCCCCAGCTACTTAACACCACGAGAGAGGGTCCCTTCTGCTCTGAGAACACGTAGAGCAGGTGACCTGCTTCCCAGGTCACCCTCCAGAAGCAGATACACCCCTGCTTCTCCCCTCTCCCTCCTCTGACCGCCACCACCGTCATGACAAATGAGCTGGGTTATGGAAATCATTTTGTGGGAGCTGTGGGAGAAGATGTTCTGTCTTTATCTGCCTCCTTACGTGGCCACAGCAGGTCTGGGGAAAGCAAAAAGCCTTGGAAACAAATGCAGCCTGGTCTTGAGGTGACAGCAATGTGTTTGAATAGAATAATGATGAAAGTGGCAAGTCAGCTAAAGATATCATAGTTCAAAAGGAGGTTGCTCATTTAAGCATCCGTGAGGTTTGGGAACCCAGCATCCCAGGGAAAGTTAGTGGCCTCAGGGCTTCTCTGTCCTTCGGCGCTTTTGAAATACTTCATCCTTCCTTAAGAATATTAATATCGGAGCTATGTAAACTCAAGTCTTCAAAAGAGAAATAAGTGGCATAAAGAGCTATAAATAGGAAAAGGATATTCCAGAATCAGCATCCTCTTAAATCATTTTTCTCAGGGTAGATCCTTTTGGGGTAAAGTTATATATTTAAAATGTAGAGTATTTGCCTACTGGGCGCCTAATCCAGACTTCACTTTTTTTTTTTTTTGCTCTTTTCCCTCTGAGAAAAGGGACTGCATAAGGGAAGGCAAGTAATGGAAGGCAATATGAAGTGAAGGGAGCAAAAGTAGGGGATGGTGCTGCACTACAAGAAACATTTCCAGTATTAGGATGATATACTGAGCTAATAAACAGAGTGAATATGGGAATATACAGTTAAAGAGGAGGGGAAATGGGGCCACGTAGGAAATGAGACAAGAGAAATAGATTCAGAAGAAGGTGGTACAAGCAGGTTAATTACAGACATTCCTTGAGGACAGTAGTCATTTACAAGTGTCACCTCTTCTTTTCTTTTTTTTTTTTTTTTTTTTTTTTTTTTTTTAAATATTATAGCAATCTCTGTTAACATCCCTTAGCCATGGTATCTCGTTCACAGTGTGGATGAAACAGTTTCACTGTGTCTAGTTTTCAGCAGTCCTGACTAAACATAGGACTTTCAGTATAGTTTTCAAGTAGCTCTTGGACAGATTTATTATTTTTTAATGATTTTACAATTTTTAGAATTTTATAGTATGTTTTATAAAGAGGGATTTCTTCTACCCTTTCTCATCCCTTCCCCACACAAACTTTGTCTCCTGTGTACAGCCGCAGAGGAGACACCCATTTTGGACAACCCAGCTAGGAGATGAAGCGGGCACGAAACCTTATTGGGGAGGGCAGTTGCTGCAGCCTGCATTGCTCTGGGGATTTTGTCCACCTTGACGTAACAGGCAGCGACCTTCCAAGATGTTCAGCTGCAGATATTTTATTATTTTTATCTCCAAACTAGGACTTGAAGCTATGGTTCTCATTTAAGGTTTGGCATTTTTCTCGTCCCCAAATAATTTTTATCATAGATGGGGCAAACTGTATGCTGTGTGCTTCACCTAAGGCTTGGGCAGCTCTCACTAGGACATGGGGCTGTCCAGGTCTTGTGGAGTGAAGGACCATGTCTCTGATAGTGTCCATGCTTTGCTCAAGTGGGGGCTGTGGCCCAGAGTCTCTCCATCCACTTTGGGGGGTGGTTTTGGGTATTTTTGCTCAAGTGGTAGAAGAGCTGGTACCCAAAGGTGTAGTGGTTTGATACCACTAAAAGTGAAACGAAACAGTCTGATTCCTGATGCTGGTCACAGATAACCTCAATAATACAGTGGGATCAGCTGCAAAGGTCCCCACTTTCAGCGCTGAGCACGAGGTGCACGTTGCATCGGTAGGCGATGCTGGAGACTTCCTCACACATCACCTCTCCATCACTGGCATCCTGGGGTGGGAGCATCCCTTCTCTCTGCCCTGGTTTGCTCTCCCATCCCTATTGCAAAGTGGCTGGGGAGCGTACCCAGCCTGGCACGTCAGCCAGAGCAGGACGTGGTCCTGTGCCAGCCTCCTGCCCTCTTTTCGGGATACAGTATGCGAGGGATGGGGGGGGGAGGGAGGGCTTGCCGGGCGGGTGCACTGACCTCACAGGAGCCCCATAAATGAGCGTGGCTCATAAATCTCACTCTTCAAATAATCCTGCTCTGGAGGCAGGGTGAGACATCTTGATTTAGACCTGCTTGAAATTTGCTGAGCCAGTTTGCTCTCCCATGCTTTCATTTTGCTTGTTTCCTTCTCTCTCTCTGTATATATATTCTCACATGTATATACACATGCACTCACACACACACCCCCCCACCGCCTCTCTACCTGTTATTTTGATGCTAGTGTACTGTAGCATTCATGTCTGTGTGCTTTCCCAGGCCGTTCATTGTGCTGCCTCCCCTGATGGAGTGGATACGGGTTGCTGTGGCTCACGCGGGGCACCGTCGCAGTTTCTCGGTGGACAGTGATGACGTACGGCAGGCAGCGAGGCTCTTACTGCCGGGAGTTGACTGCGAACCTCGACAGTTAAAGTAAGTCCACAAAAAAAATCAGCTGCTTTGTGTGAAATGTGTCTCTCTTTCCTAGTGACAGCGAGTGAGCAGGCAGGCAGAGGGCTCAGTTATTGCCTTGTCCATGGATGCTCGGGCTCATCGCTGTGCGCGTTGCAAAATCAGCTCCTGGTTTGCTCACATCCGTGGATAAGCCAGTTGCATGGTAATGGGTGCCTGAATATCTCACAGCTGGATTGAGCCCGTAATCTGCTTGTCAGAGCTCATATGGTGGTGGGTTTTTTTTCTCTTACTATTAGGTTCTGCTTGCTAATGAGGAGCTGAAATCTTCTGCTAATTGTCTGCTTCACATTGCTTTGCTATAAAATACTGAGATGTAATTGGCAGGGCTGCAGATATTTTTCAGTGCTTTGTTTTCAACATTAATGCTTAAAGGGCACGTTTAAACTTAGAGGTAACACTACCTCTTGCAGTAAAATTGTATTTTTCATGCTAATGTCAGTTCAAATTAGTTGTAAATGTCAGCCTAGATAATTTGACTTTTGTGTATGAGATGTGACCTTTTGGTTTTCTAATGAAGTCTTAAAGTATTTATTGCCGGGATATGTCTTTAGTGTCTGTTTTGCATTGTTGTTATGTACATCTATAAAAGTATGATCTAGGGCTGTTCTGGAGTCACGAGAATATTTGATTTTGATTTTCCTATGAAAAGGCATCTGAATCTGCCAAAGGAGAAATTAATCACTGCTATTGCTTCACAAATTTATACAAAACCCCCAGTTTTCAGCAGTTTGCCTCTTCATACAGCAGTAGGTGCATTCTTTCCTGCAACACAGAAAGGAGAGGGATGATCTACATGATTAGCTGGGACAACCTGCATCAGAGCAGCTCCCTTCTGTTGACTCTGGCATTGACATGCTCGTTTACCAGAGAGTCTAATACCTTACTTTGAGATCTGTATAGGCTTTTTATAGTTGCAGCTATTCAATATTTAATTGAATAAATATGTTGAATTTCAAAAGCAAAATCTTGAGTGTTTCAGATTTCAAATCTTGGCTGTAATTGCTTCCCTTTGGTGTGACCGTCTTGGCCCTCATTTCCAGAAGTGCAGTGTTCTGCATCCCTACTGAAATGTCAGGACTTGTAGGTACTATGCACTTTCTGAAGACCTAGCACTTGGTTTTGAAAAGGCACAAGTAATTTAATATCTGTTTCAGTATTTAGGTAGGATTGCAAATAAGGCAGTAATGTTTCTACTCTACATCTTCTGTCTTAAACATGAAGGTAGATACAGTTAAATATTTGTGGATTAAAAAAACCCACACTATATTGTCCTTAAAGTTGTATTTTGTCAGTGTGTATATGCCATAAACTGTTAGACAATTTTCCAGGAGTTTCAAAATAATTTGAAGTTGGGGTCAGTCGTATTATGCTGCATAAGAATTCATTAATTATGAGGAACAGATCAGCATTTAGTTTAAAGTTGCCATCAGGGATTAATTTCATAAAGAATATGTGGTAGCTTGTTGTCCTGCTCGTCTTGCAAGGGAGAACAAGCCTGAAGAGCTCAGCCTGGGATTAATCGGGTGGGAATGCAAAGAGAAATCATTCCTGAGACAAATTCTGGATTTAGAGAGACCAGACTTTGCGATGTGCCCTTAGTTGACTGCAGGGGCCTGACTCACCCCCTGATGTCGCAAAATGAAGAACTTACTCTACTGCGCTGGCAGAGGTCTACAAATGAGTGTCCGTATACTTTGGGGTTTATTTTAAGGTCTGTGCCTACTGCCGGCATAGAGCAGCAGGTTCTTTGCGTAGCTGGGAATCAGGCCCCGACTGTCTGTAATCCTGAGATCAAAGGAAGGACTGAGCTTTTCTGAAGAATAATCTGAGGCATCAGGATGTTAATTTGAAACCTTGCAGCTTGTAATTTTTTATTTGTATTCAGTGCAGACCCTCAGCACTTCTCATTTTCCACTAAGTCAAGTGCCAACCTTTCATGCCTCCCCATTAGGGAGGGAGGGTTTCCAACTATCAACTCCTCAGTGAGCATCAATTCCATAAATGCGAACACCAGGAGGGCGGGGGGGAAACGCAACAACTTTGCAGGGGATGGCTTTTCAAATAAGCTGTGTGACGGATGACAGCTGGAGGATTTTAAATGCAGTTAGCTTGATATATTTTATGACTTTTATAGAAATGGCTTAATAAATAGGACCTTGAAACTGGTTCAATTTCTAGGCTTTTCTTAGCAGTCTTCTTTACTCCCTAAAATATAGAGACCTGAACCCAAAAGTTCCCATGGTCCCATGTGATATTGCATCATTCCACAGTGTTGATTCATGACCTGTCATTGCAAACGCATAAAGCAAAATCAGCTTTCACGCTGGAAAAACACGCATACGGGGAGAGGGGGAGAGAGAGATTGGCAGGATCTCAAAAGGCTATGAAGTTCAGGATCAGTTTGGATAAAAACCAAATGTTCAGCTTCTTATCTGAACTACAGCATGGAGGTCTCCCAGCAGATTCGTGTGACACTTCCCAGCACAATCACATACTCCAGCAGTGAGGTTCCCGATATGTGGCTTTGTAAATCATCTCTGCTTTCTTCCTGCCTTTCATTGCAATACTTCCTCTCTTTCTCCCCTCTGCTGATCTTTTTTAAAAAATCTTTCGCCTTAATTTCTTGCAATGTTTTCATCTCTTGAAAGAGGGCTGCTCTTGCTCTGGGTAGAGGAGTGAGGGAAGCTGGAATCAGGCAGGAGCTGCCTGTCTCCTTCCTAATCTTTCTTCATTTTACAGCAGCAGACACGCCAGAAAGTTTCTTCCCTTTCCCCAGCCTTGGGAGATGAGCAGGGACATAAATGTTCCCCTTCCCCCAGGAGCAGAAGCTTTAAATAGAGTAGTTGTCTCCACCTTTTGCAAGGAGGTAGGTTTCACAGATGGATTGACTGCTGGATGCACAACAGCTAGCTGAGACAGAAGCCCAAGTTGTGTCCAAAATACTCTTTGTCATAGTGGGAGACCAGACTTAAATAAAGCCTCGCCTGTACCCAGGCCCTGTTGGGTGACCTGGGGCAGCTGAATGTAGGCAGTAGAGAACTGTGTGCAAAGTAGCTCTCTGCTGCCATAAATCTGGCAAAGGTGGGTACTCTGCTCCCTGCTCTAGACCTTTTATTAATGAAGGCATCAGGGATGAAGGTAATTTGTTGCCAAAAAGGGGCATGGTGGTAAAAACTGTGTTCACCTACCTTTCTGCTGCAATAAGGTAGCGTCACTTCTCAGTCTGCACTGGGTCTGGCTGGCTGCAAACAGATGCCTGGTTTTGGCTGCTCTTCATCATCGCATCTGCAAGGGGTACCTTCCCACTTGCTCCACCTAAACACAAGAAGCTCTTTGCATGTCTTTCCTTCCTCCATTCTGTGGGACATTTGTTTAAAAACATGCTGGGGAGGATTGCTAATGGATGACTACATCTGGGGACTGGAGGCTGATGGCAGAGAAACAGAGCAAGGGAGGAGCATCCTGTATTGCTCAGCACAAAGGCTGCTGTGCTTTTTATCAGGGTCAGTGGCTTCATTTCTGGTTGCAATATATCATAGCAATCCTGGAGGATGTAAAGATGCTGGAACAAACTGAACCGAGAGACGTGGTAATGTGATGCTGGGGACTGTTACATGGTCGCTTCTGCACCTGACTGGATAAAAGGCTATTTTCTGGCCAGTCAGAGGTTAAAAGAAGAATATAGTATGGGGTGCAAGTGTGTGTGCAGGCACGCATGTTCATTCTGATATCCAGAAGCAGCAAAAATTGAAGAAAAATCCACCTTGGGGCAGTCTTGGAGACCTGAGTGCAATTCCCCTCCACAAAGGGCAATCCCCATGTGTTGTCTGAAATATTCTCTTCTACCCTCAGCATTGCCTCAGACCTCTTAGATTCCAAGTCATCCCCTTTCTGGCCTCTCTGGGGAAAGCTGCTTTTCCCGGCTGTTTCTGGGCCTGGCAAGCAGCCCCCTCTCCCCGGAGAAGGGCTCTGCCCTCTGCTGAAGGGAATCAGGTGGGCAGCATCTTCACTCCTGGTACTTCCAATGGTGTGGGAGGAGGCGTTTCAGGAGATCTCAGCTTGCACTGTCTGAGGGTGGGGTTCTGGCTCCTGAAACCCAAACATCCCAGTGGAACATCTGTCCCCCAGCTTGGCTGGGGAAGGAATGGCCTGTGGGGTTGCTGACCTAGCCCACATTACGTCCAAGGGACCTTCCTGGCGTCTGAATGAAAAGGAACACCGAATGGGGCCTCACAGCACTGAGATCCTCCAGAAGCATTGCCCGTGAGGCTGGGCGTTTCTCTGCAGCCACAGGGGTGTCTGGAAGCCCTCTCATGCTCATTAGTCCCCTGTCCCCTTGCCCAGCAGGCTGTGAAGCTCCTGGCTGAGATGTGGAGGAGAAGCAGGGTTTAGTCGTCTTGAGGAATGGTTTCTTCTTATCCATAGATGAAAAGGCTCGTGCCTTTCTCTTGCACACTGGAGAAGTGAGGTAGCTCCCTGCGGCATTCATTACCGTCTACCACGGGCCACAGCTGCTTCACTGGAGGCAGGTGTTGGCAGGAGGAGCCCAGGACAATTCTGTAAAGAGGTCTGAAGCCTTTTTTGACAGCTGTACCCAAAGGGCAGCAATGGGAAGTGGCATTTTTGCCATCAGGCTCTTCACGGGTGGAGTCCTACAGGGATCTGTTTTCTTCTTGCCCCATCCCATATTGATGTGCAGTCCATGGAGACCCCTCAGGCTTTCGTACCACCAGGGTGCATCGCGGTCCCTTGTTTGCAGTCCCTGGTCGTTGGGGTTGGACTCTGGAGGACAGAGCTCGGCAGCGGGGTTTGCATGCCAACCCCGCTGATGTGGTCAGAGCTCCCCCTTATGTTCCAGTCAAATTTAGTTGGAGGTGGCAGCATCGCTGCTGGTGGAGGCAGAGCTGGTGAGAGCAGGAGCTGGCATGACAGGGCTTGTGCCTGTGCACAGACAAAGAGCCATAACTTGATCCCCTTTAATTGCTCATACACTTCTCAGCAGCATTTCTGAGTTATGGCTAGGTTCCCCGAGGGTGCTGGGCTCATCCTTTGGGCAGCAAATACCCCTTTTCTTCTCTGGCTGGCTGTGAGTCTGGATCCTATTTCTGCTCCTGACCGTGGACATAACACATTTTCCTCCTCTCTTCCAGGAGTACAGAGGTGAAATTGGTATCTATAAGAAGTCCTGGCCTTGAGGAGGCACCTGTGAGAGGTCTGCATCAGAGCCAACAGAGGCTATTACCCAAGAATTTAAGTGAATACTTTGCCTCTGTTTTCGGGAAGAAAATCCTTGGGGGAAAAGGAAAAATAAATAAAAGCAACAAAGTTATGCAAATGGAAAAACAGTAATTAAAAGGAAAGCAAATTATGCAGCTTAATGCACTCAAATTGGGGGGGACCAGATAACCTCCATCCCAGCGATGAGAAAGAGCTGCCTTACGAAATCGGAGGGTCAGAGAGAAATATTTTTAACAAAGCCTGGAGTGGTACCGTAACTCTAAGGATTAATAATAGTAATGCCCAACGTTTGAAAAGGATGAAAAATGATCCGAGGAAAATTCCAGGCTGTTAATGCAAGGCCTTTGAATGTTTTTTCAAGCAAAGACTGATTAAAGACATGTTGTTGAGGGAAAAATGGGATAAAATGTGACACAGATTTTCTAAAGATAGATCTTGCCAGACTAATCTAATAACTTTTTGATAAGATAATGGATTTTCTACCCCAAGGAAATTCAGTAGATTTCATGTATTTGGACTTGAGTGAACGATTTGATTCAGTCCATGCAGGGAGCTATTAGTTAAGCCAGAGAAGATGGAGATTTGTAAAGGAATTCGAAAGTGAGCAGGGACCAGCTTCAAGTGAGGTGGCAAGGGCTGGGTTGGCTGCAGTGGTGTTACAAGCAGAGATTTTCAGCTCTCCCTCTTAAAAACTGGTCTTTTTTAATTTTCAGAAAGGGCTTTGGCACAAATCTTAGCAGTGTGCTCATGAAGTCAAAATTTGCTGATGCCACGGTGTTGAGAGGCATTGTCCTGACAGAGGATGTTCGGGAAATCATCCAAGAAAAAGTGGATGACCTTGAGGGCTGGGACAAAAGAAATGGGGTGAAATGCAGTTTTCCACAAATGGAAGGCAAACACATGGAGATTAATTAGAAAAATACATGCTGCAGTGCATATGTAGCATGTACACTATATATACAGTATAATATATACTGTATTGGGAGCTGCGTATTGGAAAGGTGGTGGTAAAAACTGTAGAGCAGTATTTCATCTCAGAATGATTGTGAACCACAAAAGTGGCTTTTTCCTTAGCCATGAAAAAAGCAAATGCATTTTGAGGATGCATCAAGAGAGGTATTTCCGGTAGAAGTGGGAAAATACTGGTGCCTCCATAAGCAGAAGTGGTAGGAAGTGATGTGGAATTGCAAATCATGTGTCCGGGTCAAGAAAATACTCACATTGGAGCAGGTACAGAGAAATGGGCTGGAGTGATTTGAGTTTTGACAAAATGTTCTCATGGAGGAAGACTAGAAGAAAGGGGCTCATTCAGCTAAGTGAAGTGGGTGCTGAGGAAACGTGTGACTCTTCTCTAGAAATACATCAGGAGTAAACACTGCAGAAGGAAAAAATACACTCTATTTAAAGGGCAGCACGGGCACGGGAATATGTGGATATTAACAGGCCATGAGTAAGTACAAACTGAAAGTGTAGGTGGATCCAAGCCTTGCTGCAGCATAGGACTGAGTTTATTAACCCTCCAGTCCCATAGGCTCCCACAGCCGCTGTCCTGTCGCAGCCTCACCCAGGGCTCCGAGTTGCATTTACAGCTCCGATCCAGAAAGGTCTCCGGGAAAGTGCACTGTCTTGAGTGCCTTTGAAAACCTGTCTGTAACTGAAAATCAGTCCTAATTTCCAATTAGCCTTGGCCTGAGAATACCTAAGTCTGCTTTTCTGTCTGGGACTATCCCTCTTAATGAAGGCTCTCTAGGAAAATAGGATTACGGACCTCAAGAGTGAAGCTTATTTAATATGGGAGCATCCTTGGCTCATTCTAGAAAGTTTTCTTAAGACTGTGGAAAGGGAAAAATACAGCGACATAAAGGGAAGATGTACTATTTTGTTCTTTCCAAGCGGTCTATACCATTTGCCATGTCATCTTAATACTATACCATGCATAAGCAGTTCTAACTTGAAAGTGAAAGAGGAAGAGTTGCATTTAATGTTTTATTTATGGAAATCCTGTGCTTGTACTAGAGCATGAAAATATAAATAGACTTTAATAAATAGAGATTTGAAGGCAGAAAAATATTTCCATTGCTCTTCGCTCTCCCTTAAAATGCGCTGGGTAAGGGGCTGAGTTTCTGGAGAGGGAGAGTGAGTAGAAAATCGCTAAGAAATTCTGCCATTTAATTAGATACAACCACTTTTAAGTAGAGACAGTTGGTGTTTGCCTAGCTCCTTGAACGTCCTTGTTCTTCCCACAAATTTTCACTAATCCTTTAACACCAGCCATGGTTATTGCCGTAATTAGACACAAAAATGCCAAACCAGCGAGCAGTAGCAAACAAGCTACTTGACAAAATCCAGCAGTCCCTTGGGGCGGATGGTGCCAGTGGATGAAGGAGATTTTATTACTTAAAAGGTAGAGCACGGGTTTCCCGAGGTGAATCTCAACCTCTCCTGCCAACTGGCTGCTTGAAGACAACCGTAATAAAAAAATTATTGAAGGGGAGGACCTTGCCCTTATGTTCTCCTTCACTTTAGGACAGAACACACTTGTATTTTTACAGGCTTTAGGATCCAGCCTTCTTGGGTTTTTTCCATTGTGAGCAAATTCATCAGTGTTTCATATGCTCCGTCTCTATATACATTCCTGAATGCAATAATCAGTGTACAGACAACATTGTCTTCCACTCACTAGTGAAGACTTGTGCTATCTATTTATACGAAAGTTGAATCTGTACCCAAATTTTCCTATGATATGTTGGCCGTATTCAAAATCTGAAGTCAGATTCAATTTTGAACATGGTTCCTGGCCTATATGCATGGGAATGTAATGTTAAGAGTGTTTTGAAATATAGATTTGGGTCTTGATTTGATATTCACATCAGTTTTTTAATGTATTTTCCAGTATGTCTAACCAATTTATTCTCAGGCCTTTGACAAAAATAAGAGGTTGGCTAGTAAATATCCAGAGTATTTTTATTTTCTTGTCTTAATTTGGCTCCTGATTAAAGTAAATGGAAATATTTTATGTCTGCATTAAAAAGTAGTGCTCTTCATCACTTTGATCAACATGTTTGTGCTTAGGTTTCCCTCTCTCCAAAACTGAAAATGAAATAATTGTCTCAATATAGTATTTATATTGCAGTCCTATTAATATCAGCGTTATAGTCTCTTTTAAAGCACCATATTGGAAAAAAGGGTGCTCACAAATTTAAATCAAATTGTCTGCCGCTCCTGCTATTGCCATTTGTGTCTGTAGTCTCACTGAAGAGCCCCAGGCAAGGAACAGGACCCTTTTGTGCTATGGGCTGTGCATACCCAGATCAAAACTGTGATCCCTGACCCCAAGAAATTCAGCATTGCAAATGCATGTATATTGCTGGCTAAAATATGACTCCTTCCAGACTTCCAACCAGCTGAACTATAATTCCTGACTCAAGACCTCATTCATATTTAGGACAGAGACAGACTGAATAAACTCCACAGAGCTAAAAAGATGGATTTAATTAATAGATTATCATTCTTTTAATTGAAAGGGCTGGCGATGAGTCCCAGGTGGACAAACAAGGTTTTGGTGCTTGGCTATCAGGATGATGATCTGTTCCTTTCAGTGGAGGGAAGCATTTGTGCTGCTGCTCATTGTAGTCTGCACTCCATTTATTTTAAATCAACTATCAGCATGCTATGCTGGCACGTAGAACTTAGAACATGATTAGGATGTTCTTACTTCTTTTTTTTTGGTAACATTTATAGAGCATTGCTTTTTTTTTTTTTTTTTTAAATTGTTTACTACTGACTATAGCAATAATCCCCTCCCAAAGAACAAATAATTAAAAAGCTGTGTAATAAGAGAGCTGCTGTGTCTACCAGTTACGATGGAAACACTTTACCTTTGAATCAGCTGTTTTCCCAAATGTATTCAATCCATGAGTAATTTATTAAAGATCTGCACAGACCCTATCTTAGCCAGTCTGACTGAAAATGGAAAAAAAAAACAAACCCCAAAACCCTTGCATTTAAACCATTGCTGTAGAAGTGCTGCATTATGTTTTCATAATCTGAGTTTCGGAAAAGATAAAAATAATTTGCTGTACTGCTGGGACCTATTATAAGTGAAGAAGATTATCTTTGACTCCTTTCAGAGGTTTGAATATTTTGGAGTACGATAGTGTGTCGTGGTCACCATGCAGCATTTGACAGTGACCATCTGCAAATAATTAATGTTACCATGGCATCCACCATATAAAGTCACAGTAAAGTTAATTATATGCAGTGGCAACACTGTAATGATATTGAAGATAAGTGCTGTAGAAGCAATATCTGTGAGGAATTAAGAGAGGACTTGGAGAAAATTGTATTGCATTGTAAGTTAAAAAATGTGGTGGCAGCTTTGCTACAAGTATAAAATCAAGAATATTTCACTTGTTCTAATTTTCCTTTTACTTATAAAGGCAATTGTTGGCTTGATTCAAAGTAGGTAGGGACCAGTTAGGGAGTTTACAGGCTGTGTGATTGAACCCCTGAATTAGAGGGGTGGATTTGCTGTTGAGCACGAGGACTATGATCAGTGTATGTTATTAATTCAAGCATATTACTTCTCAGTTCTGGGAGTGGGAGCATGTGTACAGCTGTGGTGGTGCCAAGGAGGCTGCCCAGCCC
Organism: Fregata magnificens; assembly: GCA_013389945.1. Classification (NCBI taxonomy): domain Eukaryota; kingdom Metazoa; phylum Chordata; class Aves; order Suliformes; family Fregatidae; genus Fregata; species Fregata magnificens. The sequence continues at coordinate 204,813 of WAAD01008409.1, forward strand.
CACAGGTTGCTAAATAGGGGAATCCAGAATGGGCTCAGTGTTTTGAGAGAGGCTATCACCCTTGAAGGATGCTGACCAGTCCTACCTTTGTCACTGTATCACCTCTCAGGGACCTCGAAGTTCACCTGACCCAGCTAGCGTCCGGGGTGGTGATGTCCTGCCATCCTGAGACTGTCCCCAGGGAGAGGAAGGGGAGAAGAGCATTGGCCCCCTGTGGTCTTCTGCTCCTCCCGTCAGCCTTCCCTGCCCCGTCGATGAAAAAGCGCCATTTCTGCAGGGTGAGGTCTTGGGGAAAGGACGACCCATGTGAGCGCTGGCAGCCAGCAGAATCAGGCAACAAACCAAGGTGGCCTTGGAGGGGACGTCCCACCGTCAGGCCAGTGTCAGCCTCTGGTGCGACTGGAAAGATCACAAAGACTTTGGCAAAAGGGCCATGAACTGACTGTGCAGCTGGGGAGGTTTCCAGTTCTGTTTGCACTTACGCTGGCTTCCCTTGCTTTGCAGGCACAGTTTCACAACTCTAAAAAGTGACCCTGTATATTTAGCTGACTTAACCATTCCTCGCCAACCTTATTTTTCAAGCTTCTTCCCATCCCTTTCCCACCTCTTCATAGCTTATCAGTGTATTTGTTGCAGTACAAACTTAAGAAGTCTTGAGTGAGTTGAGCCTGGGTGCCTATTCCCTTCCTCGTTTTTTATCTTGCATCCTTTAATGTTTGTGATTCTGGATGGTGTCTGTGATGGAGCAGCATCCCCTTATACAGTGTAATATAGAGCAGAGACCCTCTGCTCCTGTTGGAATCCTCAGATCCTGTTGGAGCGGCTGAGAGAGCTGAGGTTGTTTAGCCTGGAGAAAAGGAGGCTCAGGGGAGACCTTATCACACTCTACAACCACCTGAAAGGAGGTTGTAGCAAGGTGGGTGTCAGTCTCTTCTCCCGAGTAACAAGCGATAGGACAAGAGGAAATGCCCTCAAGTTGCGCCAGGGGAGGTTTAGATTGGATAGTAGGAAAAATATATTCGCCGAAAGGGTTGTCAAGCATTGGAACAAGCTGCCCAGGGAAGTGGTTGAGTCACCATCCCTGGAGGTATTTAAAAGACGTGTAGATGTGGCGCCTAGGGGCATGGTTTAGTGGTGGACCTGGCAGTGCTAGGTTAATGGTTGGACCTGATGATCTTAAAGGTCTTTTCCAACCTAAATGATTCTGTCATTCTGTGAATCAACATTATGCAGTTAATGGTATGAAAGAGGACTTGCGAGCAAATGCAGTGCTGTGGTGGGTTAGGGTTGATTTTTGATGAATTTGGGGTTGGGGGTTTTTTTAATTTTTCAGTTTGCATTTTGAAATGTGACTGCTCAGTCTGTCGTCTATACCGTCTTTCCAGTTGGCTTTCTCCAGTGTTAAAAGTGATGCTGTGCTCTCCTATTCTGTACTTGTAGTTCCTGATAATTTTTGATCTGTCTCTTCACTGCTTTTTATCTGTACATGTTAAATCTCTTTCTCCTTAACTCATTCATCTCTCTGGCTTTTCGAGACATTGCTACGCTTTCTGTTCTGAAGCATCCTCTGTTCCTTTCCCTTGCATCATGCTCTTGTTTTATTAAACTCCCCGGTTTGATCGTTATCCATTTTATTAGTCAACATATGACAATAGTGGCAGCAGCAATGATCTATGTCAAATTTTGCCATGTAGTTTCCTTTGCTATGTCCCATAAATAGGGGCTGTAGCTCACGATGGGTCCTTTTTGGGGTATAAAAAGGCAGTGGGCCACTGGTAATGGCACTAAGTTGTGGCTTCTTGCTTTGTGGCACTTGGTCTAGTTCATGTTTCGTCAGGGCTGCCCAGCAGCCGTGTAGCTCAGACACTCCTCTGCATCCATGTTATTGTTGCAGTGTTTGTACAGCTGTAGCATCCCGGAGCCCTTGGACCAAGACCCTTGTCCCCCCAGTTGATTGAGGAGTACTACTTTGCTCATACCCAATATCAGCAGTAATTAATGAGTCCCCTTCCTTGGCTATAAGCAGGTGAACTGATGTGCTTTTAGGGGACCGGAGCCAACTCATGGAGGAGTTACTTGTGGAGAAGTAAGTAATTTCTGAAACCATGCCAGAGTAGAGATCTGGGCAGCCCATACAAGATAGGTGAGGTAGGTCCTTGTTCCTCCTTCCTCTCTTGTGTAGGTATGCAACTCAGGTCAAAATCTTGCTTTCTTTAAAGAGGAGATCGTCAACTAGTGTTTTGCATGCACTGAGCCGGGCTGACGTCAGTGAAGCTCTGCCTGTTCTGCCAGTACTGAATTTGACCCATTTATTCAGAGTGTATGTTATATACCTCAGTACAAATGATGAAGCAGTGACTTAACGCAAGCAGTGATTCATAGTGGCAGACACCTCTGCAGTCCTCGGAGGATGTCTAGATCTTTCCATAGCTGCACTTTGCTGAGGAACCATCTCGTTTTCAGACCACAGTAATCTGGAAATGGCCAGCTGGAGGAGGGAGGTCCAGACTCTCTCTCCGTGCACCAAACCCCCCACCACTTAACTTCTGAGCATGCTTTATCTGTGCTGTATGTTAAAAGAGGGCACAGATGATCTCTAGCATCTCATGCTATGGGGGTAACAAGTACCAAATGTTGCTGTAGGTCTTGTGTCAGAAATGTGCCATACGGTGTGAATGTGTTAAAGCCGCAATTGCTCCTGTGGATCTTGGTGTCGTTGAACTCAGCCCTGCATATCTGTGCTGGTTTTGCTTTTTCCTTAAACTCGCTCAGAAACTACTGCAGAAAACCCAGCCTTGCTATGCCTTGCTTGCTTCATCTCTGTTGTAGGCATATTACTGGTGCAGAATCTGTTATTGCTGTTACGGTGTATTTATTGTGACCGAGTGCTGTGCATTAATCTTGCAGCATACTGTTGTCATGAAGTGCCATCCTTGTTCCCCTGAGTGATGATACTCCAGGCATGCCTTGTTTGCATTCTTAGGACATCAACTTTCTAGCAGTCAAAAACCAAACTGAGCATGTAGAATGAACATCAACAAAATATCTGTTGTCTTCCAGACCGGCCGTGGCCCAGCACGGCAGAGAGCAGGCTTGAGCTCAGATGCCAGTTTCAGTACTAAGTCCTGCAGAAGCTTTGATCAAAATACTTTGTCTTTTCCATCTCACTTTCCTTCCTCTGTTGAAAGAGGAAGAGTGGTAGCTGTTACCACATACCACTGCTTCTATATAAACAGCATATTTGTTGGATATTGCTGTTAAATATTAAGCAGTGTTATATATTTTATAAAGCATCCTGAAAAAAGAAATTTAAATGATAATGATGTGCTGTTTATATTTTTCTTCTGGTTTGCTGCATTTTTTAACATATGAAATAGAAACCAAATATTTGATGTATGTTTGACTTTTTCACTTTTGATCTTTATTTTGTTTTTCATTCGTAAGTAGTCCCTCGTTTTCTGACCTAGCATTTTTGGACAATGAAAGTGATGTTTTTCCAAACAGTCCTTTATCCAAGTTCACACCAAAAGCGCTGTGGATTTGGACTCCACCCTCTGCCCCAGACACTCCTCAGCATGAAAGGAAAGCAAATCTGTCTTTTAATAAGATGAAACCGAGCTGGATAAACATCAGATTGGAATTGCCTGGCTCCCTCTGGAGCTGTAGATTCACATCTTGGCTAAATAACTCCTAGCCCTTCTTCCATTTGAAATGGATATCTTGAGCAGTTTACAGTTTGGGGATCTTTTGAATAAGACCTTAAAAGAATGACATCCCATCTGTTAGGCACAGCCAGCAAGGATTTGTGATGTTTTGCCACGATTACCTGGCAAGATTGCCTTCTCCCTGATCGCGTGGTGCCCTGCTTGTGCGCAGGTGTCCCTGCTTGAGCAGGAGGGTTGGACTAGACGACCTCCAGAGGTCCCTTCCAACCTCAGTCAGTCTGTGATTCTGTGACTTGCACTTTCTGCTGCAAAAAGGCTTCCCCGTTACTGGGGCTGAGCTGGTAAGATCCTTGAAGGCATTTGGAGTGACGTTATTTTCTCTTTGTTGTATTGTCAATGATTATACATCCATTTGATGTAAGTTCAGAGCTTACTGAAGCCACTGAAACTTTTCAGAGAGCGGGGGGACTGGATCACCTTGCCATGCAGAGAGGCAACTTGGGGTGAGAATGTGTTGTGCATTGCTTAAACAGGGAAACAAAATCAAGTGAAAGCTGTGCTTTTTTCCCCAATTTTTTATAAAATGTATAACTTGTCCTATGAAAGATAGATCAAGGGCAATCTCCATTAGCTTGCATTAGCATTTCCCATTCAGCACTTCCCTTGAAACATACAGGTCAAAGGAGAATGAGTATGTGCATGACCTACATCCTTCAAAGATAGGGCAAAGTATTATTTTCCTAGGGACAGTGAGGTCTGTCCTCTGATTCTCGTCTGAGGGAGTTTTATTTCTCATATCTGCAGAATCGATGACTGTTTTTGTGCATCTCGGAAACTGGATGCAGTTGCCACTGAAGCGAAGTTCAAGCAGGACCTGGGTTTCCGGATGCTCAACTGTGGCCGAACGGATCTGGTTAAACAAGCTATATCCTTGCTGGGGCCGGATGGGATTAACAGCATGAGTGAACAGGTAATGAGATAGAAACGTAAAGAAACAACTGTGAAATGTGAGTTTTGCCTGCTTATCACAGAAAAAGAGCCTCACTTTCAGCTAAACATAGAGAGGACGTTAATGCTTTCCCTGCTTACTTTGCATCAAGTTAAAGTACTGCCAGGTAAACATCTACGTTAAGTGCAGTCTTTTTGAGTTGTATTGATTTGTTGGTACTGAGGCAACTTGGCATGAGGGCGAATGCATCCTCATAAGTCTTCTTAATGGTGAACTGAGTTGGCTGAAGACAGAAGGAGATCCCAAGAGAGCTTAGTGTTGATCTGAATAGTTAAAACTGTTTCAATGCCATGAACAGTGGTGTGGGGCAGGGCTTTGTGAGGTGAACGTCCTTCCACTGAACACTGTCCGTCCTGGGGTCTGCAATGCATGTCATGTGCACCACCAAACGCCAACAGGAAATGGTTAATTGCTGACAGTCTTTAATTGAATTGAGCCCAGTTTGAGCTGACCTTCCAGATGTGGAAGTCTCTCTGCAATGTTACCACTCCATTAATCATTGTGGCCAACATCTACCAACTGAGGAGCCTAAATTCCCCTGGAGTTACATCTCCACGAGGCTGGTGGTCGTGTCCAGGGATAAACCTGCCTCTGTGGCTGCCTACCAGCAGCAGTCTGTTGGACTGTGATGCTGACCGAGGTGGTTCCCCCTTCCCAGAGGAAATGGTGGCCACAGATATTACCATTTCCTTTTGAAATGGAGTTCCCTGAATTTTCTGGTGCCCCTAATGAAAGTGTCACTGTGTGTTCCCAGAGTTGTGACATCCCCTTTGGCAAGAGGCAGGTGGCTGCCGCCCCTGAGGTGGTCACTTGGGTCAGGAGCTGGGTTTTAAGTGGGTTTAGGTCCTCTGAGATGAAAGCTGCTCTGGGAATGTGAGTTATGTTGCTGTTCAGGAGCTTCGGTCTGAGTCAACATTGTGGATTTGTTTGAGAAGAGCTTTAGAAGAGAGCAGTACTCCTCCCCAAAAAATTATGTCGGAGAGCTCATTCCAAGGTTCATACATGATACTTTTTAAAATTACTATTATTTTAAGTTAATCTGAACCTGGAAACTTTTCACAGCATATTTCCTTGGTCTTCCAGGCTGAAACGTGGGAACATTCTGACTTGATTCATCAAAGTACCTAATCATATGCTTAACTCTGAACACATGCTTACATCCTATTTGAGTGAAAGTTAAGCCTGTGCTTAAATGCTTCGCTGGATCAAACATCCCACATCTTGTAGGATCCCGTATCTTGCAGGACAGAGCCCTAAGTGATACAAGGCTGAAAGAAAAAGAGCCGGTTTTTATTTTGCCAAAAGCCAAATGCCCTTAGTGTTGATTGTACATGTTGTTATCGTGTTCCTGTGTGTGCGTTAAGCACTAATGATGGGCTCATTAATCCATTCCTCCCACGTGCAAAGAGAGGGGGCTGAGTGATGCTGCAGCGCAAGGCTGGGGGACCAGCAGAGGCAAAAGCAGCAGGGACAGCAGCGCAAGAGGAGGGGAGGTTAGAAACCTCATTAACGCTTTAAAGCCCTGATACTGCAGCATGACATTCTGAGCCCCTTTTAGTCAGTGGTAAGTCGTCCTTCAGCTTCAGCAGGGCCAAAATATCCCGTGTGGTCCCCAGACAGACCCTTTGCTCTGGGCGTTGCTGTGGGGTTCTTCACCACAGCTGCCCACATACTGCGTCTTGCAGGGGGGAGCCCCAGCATGGGGCTTTCAAATTCTTTTCTTCAGATCTGATTAGACCCCTTATGCTAAATGCTTGATTTAATTGTCGAATGACTCCACTTACAGAAATCGAAATAATAGTCGAAGGAACATGTATTTAATTTTAAGCTGCCATCCTGTCCCCGTGTTTCAAGGCCCAAACGCAATTTTTTGTAATTCTCATGGTTCTGTTTGTTCCTGTAGTGTTTATTGACTGCCAAAGGAAATGTTTTGCAACTGACTGTAGCTGAAGTAGTTTCAAATTTTCTTTGCAAGTAACTTCAAGTCACCCAAGAACTCTCCTTGCCTGCGGTGAACTTGTTTTTTCTTACTAATGGCATGAAGCCCCAAATGCCTATTCCCTTATGCTGTATCTCCATAAGTACACTGCAGATTTGATCCTGTGAAATGCTCAATGTGTTTCAAGGGGGCTCTAAGTAACTTGCAGGGACAAACCTTAATTTGTATTTTCTCTACAAGGGCAGCCCTTCCACACCTAAGCACCCGCTGCCTTTGGCATTGCATGCAAACAGGAAAAATGGGGTAGTTCAGCAAAAGCAGTGAAGCTGGGCTCTTGCTAGGAAGAGCGGTGCCTTGGCTCTGTGTCTGGCCGTGCTGGGCACCTCCAGTTTCTCTGAAAATAATTTCACTTCATGGCAGCACTCAGGTTAGACAGCAAACAGGCTATTGTCTGACGGCAAATTTAGTAGGGAACCTCAAGGTAGGCTATAAATATGCATCAGAGGTAGCTGCGTGCTGCGGTAGATTTACTGCAAAACAACTGGTGACTGTTGATCAACACCCCCTACCTTATTTAATAAGCAGCTTTTTCTGTTATAATTTACAGTAGAGTTAATTATTTTTTCATGGTTTCATCTGGACTCATTACCACAGCCACAGTAATACTTATCTTAAGAGAAACTGTGATCAGCCACAGCAGGTATTTCAGATTAATACAAGTTGCATTGTGGTAGTTCTGTAGTCAAGGGTCACTTAATCTACTTTTCCTCCAAAGAGGGCCATGTTTTCCTAGAGCCAGCAACTTGCAACAATGCTGTCTGGCATTTCATTTAAAATTAAGTCCTTGTTTGCTAGGGAGTGCTATGCAAAGCCTTTACATTTCCAGCCCCTTACGGTGTCCGCGTTGAAAAAGCTGTGCCCGAATCTAGCTTGTCTTAAGAGGAGCTTGGGATGTTTTTAAAGGCTCTTCTGGTAATTAAAAGGTTAGATTTTATGAAACTGTGATAGTAGAAAACTGAATAGAATTATTTTCTTTTTAAAATACCAGTGCAAATATGGTTGCTTTGATAAAAACATTTCTCTGCTGGGGCCCCAAAGGCAAAGATGCTTAGTTTAATATGTGAAGATGGAGGTGAGGCTGACAAGCTTAGTTTCACTCACGATGCTGAGGATGCTGAGGATAACGTGAAAAAAAACCAGTCAACCCAAGTGACAACAAAAATGGAGATTTTACAAAAATGGTTGGCTTTTGCTAGTCTGAGGAGTATGTCTGTAACAGAGGTAATGGCTTTCTTTAAATATATACTGTTAGTCTTGATGATATATACTTAAATAATTGTTTAAAAAATCAAAGAGCGTTCTGTGTTAAATTTGTCAATTCCTTTGTTTTTTAACTCCAAAAAATGACTAGGGCATGACTCCACTGATGTATGCTTGTGTCAGGGGTGATGAGGCTATGGTGCAGATGCTGCTAGATGCTGGAGCAGATCTGAATGCTGAGGTGAGGACTTTTTGTTGGTTGTATCTTTGTTCTGTTATTTGTTTACATCTTAAACTACCCCCTGAAACTGTAGCGGAGGGAAAATCCCAAGAATTAAAAAGAAAATAAATTTGTCTTATCCTGGATGGCACCACTTGAAATGAATAGTGAAATCAAATTGCATTAGGTTGACATTGGGATTCACTGCACAGAAGGGGTCAAGTCATCGGACTTACCCCACAGGTAATATTGATTTAGTTGTGTTTACACACTGCAAATGAATGCAGGCATTAGCACTAGCACAGAGCACAGCTCTAATGATATTGGAAGGACTCCCTGAATCTCAGCTGAGTTAAAATGAAGAGGCTAAAAGAAATACCCATCTGATAACCTGCCAGAGCTCAAGCATTTCTATGCATTGGGATGTTCCAGCTAAGCATCCCCAGCACACAAGTGCAATATAGGTTCCACTGGTTTGTTTTACAAAGTGCCCTGGGGTAAAAACTGTTGGATGAGGAGCTTGAAGCTTCCAGAATATAAACGTCCCTTTGATGAATGCACATCACAAAGTTACACAATTTGTCCATGAAGCAGATTGTGGTCCGACTCTGTACAATGCAGGTATGTACCTTTTTAAAGAGCCACTTGAAAATCCATGAAAGAATTATTTGTTAATTATTCCAGTTTCAGTTTGTTGAGGTCATGAGTAAATTAAGCTGTCTGCTTCACTTATCTGTGTTCCATCTGTTCTGTTTGGACTTGAGCGAGCTGATAAATTGTAGTCGCTGCTTTCAGCCAGACATTTTGCACTTTTAAAAAATCTAATTTAAAAGTAGAAATGGATGTCACCTGTAAGAGACTGATAGTTGTTACTATCTGATTACTGTTTGGTGGCTTATGTGAAATCAGCTGATGATTTCAGTTTCACTCTCACCTGTTCCCAAATTCAAGCACACCACCCTCAAGAGCTGGCAATAATTGAGTACTCGAACCCTTGTTAACACTCTCGATAGGCACACCAGAGACTGGATGGGCATGGAGACTGATCTCTCCTTTTACCCTGCCTGTGGCTCAGAGGTGAGATGGCATTATTTGGTTCCTAGGACAAGTTTTCATTAGGAGCAGTCCTCCCAATTGCTCCAGTAATCTTCCAGACTTGAACCAAATGCAAATTTAAACAGTTTTGTCATCTTGAAACTGCTGACATCTGAGAGAACAGCTCCAGTGAGGAATGTGAACCTCCCTGATTCATTTCTGTCGAGTGTTTGCTCTAAAATCAAATGAAAACACTTTGGGACAAGAACTGTGAATAATTATGGTGTGCAATTATAAGATGATTTGTGCACACCACAACGAACTGTGCAAATTGGGCAATTAGAGTAAAAAAAAAGGCAAATCAACCATGAACAAAAATAAATACTCTGTCAGGTGCCTGCATCATTTTCCCCCTTTCACTTTGCAAATCAGTTATATATATATGTTTCCAAAAGTAGCCTCAAATGCTGGGCGCCTCCCTTTTTGATTGCCCATCTTTAGCGAAAATGGACTCATTTCCAGATGTGCTGAGAAGCTGTAATTCGCTGTGGAGTCAGTGGGATCTGTAGCTGCTGAGCAAATCTCAACTGAGGCCTTAAAAGCCCAGTCAACCACAGGTCTTTTGCAAACACTGCGTCAACTGGAAAGAACTCTAAAAAAAAAAAAAAAAAAAAAGGAGCAAAGGAGTTAAAATGACTTCATTTTCTTTGCTGCTTGCCATGGGCTGCCCCAAACAGTGGTGTGAATCCATGCTGGAAGAGGAACTGGATGCGTTCACCAAACTGTGACCCTGCCCATCCTTACCCTCTCCTGCTCTTGCTCCCTAGCCTAAACCCCAAGGGTCAAGCTGCTCAATCCTCTTCCTTCTGAGCAATCCCAGACCCCAAAAAGCCCCATGCCTGTGCTCAGACACTGGCACACTTGTCCTGTTGGCACTTTGAGCTCTCTTTTTGGCAAATCTGGGTGATAACAGCCAGGTGCTGGTGCAGATCTGCTCTTCTGGCAAGCTGTGGGATCTGCATGGGCTCTTCAGATTTTGCCCTCATCCCTGTCCTTGGGACTGAGGGCCTGGTCATGTGCTTCTAGCAAAACACTGCATGTGGCACTTGGAAATGCAAGCTGCTAATGCAACTGAGCATTTAATAACTGGCCCTGCTCCCCTACATGGATAAAAATACTTTAGACAAGGTAGCAAAAGCATAGCTGGCTGATGAGACAGAGAGATGGTGCATCTTTTACTCTGATTTTAGTCCTCCTCTGAAGATCGATAATAAGATTTTGAATTTTAGTGTCACACTCCATCCAAGTGTGCAGTCTTCGATTGCAAACGTTCATTAGATTTTACCATCTCTGTGAACCTCATCAATATTAATACCCCCATCTTTAAGACAGGGAAATTGAAGCAAAGAGTAGTTATTCATCTTCCCCAATGTCTACATGAGAGGCACCAGGCACTAAGGCGTAGAAAATGGAAGGAGCGATGTGAAAAATACCATTTTGTTTTCTAAGGATATAGTTTGCATCTCTTTAAACTGTCATCACCCTGCTCTTTTAACTCAACTCAGACAGGAGACAGCATTAAAAAGGGGGTTTCTTAAAACATCTCTGAAATGCCGCTCTGCCCCATCACTTCTCAGCTGTCTTTTTTCCTCCCATGGGAGAGGAGGAGCCTGGAAGCACATCTGTGAACTCTAGCGTAGGGCTTGTGATGTGTCTTTCATGATGGCAGTGACAAAAGTCATACTGATTTATGTGGAAGGAATTTCTTTGGGCCTGGAGCAATCCCAAGACCTGGGGCTGTTGATACATGGTCTGGAGAAGTCGGTGGGAGCAGTCCTTAGCTGTAGAGCATCCTGATCCGTCCCTGCTTCCCCAATGTGTGCTGCTGTAACCAGCTGTGGATGTTTTGACCTTGTGCAAAAGTATCTGGTGGCCAGTGGTTTAGATGGAGCTACAGTAGTTGGTAAAAAGACTTCATTTGGTATGAACTCTATTCAAGCTGTCAAATCAGCATGAACAGTTTTAATATTGAGAAAATTTTTGCAGGAAAAAAATGAAGCCAATCATTTTATAAGGCACCTTTCCCAGGTTTTCTATTTCACTTACTCCCTCACATGCCTGGCTTTCAGGCAGGTTGAATTTTATTACGTATAGCTCTTTAAAAAAAATAACTTTAATTTGTTTGTAGGTTGTCAGTACTGCTCATAAATACCCATCCGTCCACCCTGAGACCCGCCATTGGACAGCTCTGACATTTGCTGTGTTGCATGGACATATTCCTGTAGTTCAGGTATTATTGTATTTCCCTACCTGCATCTCATTTTTTTTGTTTCTCCTCTTCAGTTCTAATTACATTCATCTCAAACCAGTATCCTCTTGTCATACTCATATTGGTTACTTCTGCTTCTTCTAGAGTGTACTGATACATAATAGACCTATTATATAATGAATACAGTGTTCAAACCTTAACCAATATGAGGTTTAAATAGGACAATTTTAAAGCAAAGTTGCACCAAAGAAAGTCTGACAACTCCTTGTGCTCCTTCCTGACCACTTGTTTTATATGTTTGTTTATTCATTCATTACACTTTCTTACAGTATAATACTCTCGCAAACACAAAACCGCTGCCTTGGTGGGGGAAGAGGTGGACAACAGCCCTTGTGCTGTTCCAAAGGGGGAGAAGCACCCACTCCCCTTACCCCAGCGAGGCGTCACGTGGGATATGCTGGTTCTGTGCTTTGGCATCGCAAAAGTCGAGGAGGTTTATTCTTCAAAACAGCTGTGTCTATGGCACACTTAATGAAATGCCAGAACTGTGAAGGCCTCAAGACAGAAATGGCCAAGAGGGGGCTGGAGCGCAGGCTCCATCCTGCTCTCCTTGGCCACTTTTGTTTTCAGCGTTGTTATTTACGTGGAAGCGTCCCCGATGGAGATCATAGCTTTTGGACTGCGATTAGTTCTTAAGAATTGCCTTTCTTTTGGCCATGTCTTTATATAAAAGATGGAGGCAATTGAAATCTGATCTATTTTAGGATGGTGCTGGGCTTCTAGAAGACCGTGAAGGAAGGATGCTTGTCGGGCTAATTTTCAGTACTTCCATCTTCAGTGCATTACTTCCTAACACTGACTGTACCCCATTTCCCATTCAGAAACACTGGGTTACACTTTTTTGGCTCTGAAGTTGGACACTAGTGTTCCTGGTGTCTGGCAGTGTAAAATGAGCGAAAAAAGGAATCAGTTTGCCTCTGTGAAACAATGGGCAGAATTTGCATGTCACTTGTTTCCATCGTATCTGGTTTGCAGATAACAAGAAGCATTAGACTCTCATTCGTCACTCTTCATGAACTCTCAAGGCTGTGATACCCCCAGTTGCTCTAAATGGTGAATTTTCTTTCTAGCTGTTGCTGGATGCTGGAGCAAAGGTAGAAGGTTCCTTGGAGCATGGAGAGGAAAATTACTCTGAAACTCCTTTACAGTTGGCAGCAGCTGCTGGTAAGGACTTTCTCCTCCCACTGTAATAAATTCTTCAGTCGGGATCTGTGGTTTAGGTGAGCAAATACTGGATTTTAAAAGAAGTAAAAATGCATCTCTTGACTTGCAGGAAATTTTGAACTGGTCAGTTTGCTGTTGGAGCGAGGAGCTGACCCCATGATAGGAACAATGTACAGGAACGGCATTTCCATGACTCCACAAGGTGACATGAACTCTTTCAGTCAGGCTGCTGCACATGGACACAGGTAGAGTGGGAACAAGTCTAGTGGCATCCTTCAAGTGCTTATTTTTTGCCTGGGCATCCGGTTTGAGCAGAGAGGTGAAAATTCTGCATGAACAATTGAACATGCCACCAACTGAGCTGAGACGTAAGGCTTTTTGCTAGCATGTGAATTTAACCAGTTGGTGGTACAAGCTGCTTTTTGATAGCTGATTTAAAAAAAAAAAAAAAGGAAGGGGACTCCTCGTGGTGTGTTGCAATGTGATGTTTGTTAAATGGTAGCTGATGTGGTGGCAGAAAGGAATGCTAAAGACATTCCTTCTGAATTTCTTGTTGACATATTTCTCATGTTTGGGGCGGATTGCGTCTGTACTGCTGCAGCCTTAATTGTCATTGAACAGAGTTTCTGCATCTGTGTTTACTGTAAAGTTCTGTGTGCCTTAATGTTGTATGTATGCTGCAAACTTAAAAAAAAAAAAAAAAAAAAAAAAAAAAAAAAAAAGTAATGAAATGAGCACCTGGCATGCATGATCTTGCAATGCTCAGGAGTTGACTGCAGTGTAATGGATTAGTATTATGATCTTCACGTTCCTACTTTTCTGATTGTAGCCATCCAGAGGAACATAGATACAGGTTAGAGACAGTACCTACCATCTGTTTGCTTAGAGACGAGCTGCCAGTCTAACAACATGTTAACGGCATGTCAGGGCGGGTTCACACAATGCTGCCCATCTGGAGCCTGCGAGGGATCCCTGGGACAGAGAGGACAGTTTGGTTATTGGAGTCTCACGTTCACTGCTCCGGCCTTGCTGCCAGCCAGTGTGAGCGGGGGCCGCGTGCCCGAGGAGGACCTGGGGCACTCCTCGGTTTGGCTGCTGGCTGTGCATGTCACAGGCCCTGGCTCTTATGTTCCTACCTGTACACCACTCACGCACACTCCATCCTCCTTCCCTCTCTGCCCCAAATTTGTCATGTCCCGCTGCCACCCAATGCAGGGGTCTGAGCAGGTGCAGAGAGGACGTCAGAGTACGAGGGAGGTGGGATGGGAGCCAGCCTGGTTTCTCTTCTCACAGCTGCAGAAACCAAGAGCGACTCTGCTGAGACTGATGAGGTTACGCTGGTATGAACCTGAGGGCACCAAGTCTCTAACTGGGCTTTGCTATTTGATGGCCCAGCTGGATCAGTGGCTTTGCAGCGTAGTCCCAGATGTGCTTGAACCTGCCCTGACTGGCCTCATTGAATGTCTAGCTGCTCCAGCTTTCCCAGACTGCTTTGAGTGTTAATCGAGTGGTGGTGCTTTCGGTAGCTCCAGGCAGCTCCCTTCTCAAGTGGCCTCCATGGTGAATGTCCTGAGAGCTTGTCCAGAGGCACCTCGGCCTTCCCTGATTGTGGGAAGAAGTCTTGAGTCATGTTTAGCTCACGGGTCTCTGTTCCCACGAGGTGCCGCCACTCATGCGACGTCTGTACAGTTCCTGTCATGACAACAGCGTCTTGCAGATGTGGCCCAAGCAGTGCAGGTGGGCTAGCAGGAGCGGTGACTGGCTCAGGTCTGCTTTCAGCTGGTCCTGCCATTAATTGGAGTAATTTCCTGGATAGGTGTCCTAACTTGCCATGTCACAGCAAGTATCCCAGGCACAACGAAAGCCTATCCACTGATTCTGCTCTCCCACCCTCTCCCTCTCTTCCTCTCTCTCTTGTGCTGTGATTGACAGGAATGTCTTTCGTAAGCTGCTTGCTCAGCCGGAGAAGGAGAAGAGCGATATTCTGTCACTGGAGGAGATCCTGGCAGAGGGGACAGACTTGCCCGACTCGGCGGCAGCTCCACTCTGTGCCAGCCGCAACAGCAAGGCCAAGCTGAAAGCCCTGAAGGAGGCCATGTACCACAGCGCCGAGCACGGCTATGTGGATGTGACCATTGACATACGGAGCATAGGTCAGTCCTGGCGCCCTCTCCTCTCTCTCTGGGGAGGGACCGCTGTAAGAAACTCATCTCTCTTGACGGGCTGTTGCTTAAACTGACCACGGTTGCATCTTCCTCAACTCCTGTGGAAGCAGAAGGTGATGGGGGATCTGGCAGGTTCCCAGCCCATTTTGGCTCCACAGCATACCCCACTCAGGGGCCACTGGCACTCTTCTGCAGGACGGAGTGGTTTCGACTGGCAGCCATCTTCACTGCTGCTTGGCAGATCATTAGCTAAGGCTCTGGGGTAGTGTTCAGCTCCCGCAGGCCACCTCCAACAGCTCCTCTTTTGCACTCCGCCATAAAGGACTCCACCATTAAAACAAATGTATTTTCTGAGGTTTGTGAGCCTTGGAGAGCAGGAGCAGGGAACTGGCTTCTTGGTGTGCTAACTGTGCCAACACAGGGCTTGAACGTCATACCAGCCTGTTGGGAAATCGCTTCTGCCCGTGGCGGAGGGTGGCTGGGTAGTGCGGAGGGGAATCGGTCTGGACTGTGTGTTTACCATCCCCGCTAATCTGCATTCAGAGAGACACCTGGGTGCCCAGCATGCCTCTGCCTGGTGCACCGCTCCAGCCCTGGAGACACCCAGCATGGGTTGGGGCATGCAGTGGTCTGAGCAGTGGCTCACCAGGTGGGCTGAGCAGGCAAAGCACCGGGTGATGAGGGAGAGGAGAGCAACAGGGCTGCTCTCCAGGCACTGGACATTTGCTGAAGTGGAAGTGGAAGACATTTGCTGAAGTTGCCACCCACTCCGTTCTGCAAGAGCAGAAACCTCCAGCCTAGTGCCTGCAGGGGTACATTAGCTCTGTGTGCTTTCTCGCTCAGTGCATGGGAGCAGTTCCCTTTAAGTTCCTGGAGAGTCGTTCTGCCACAACAAACTACTTGAAAAGGCTGATCTGCTTAACTTGCCCAGTGCTGTTTAGGGAAAATAGTAATGATCAGGAGAGGACAGGGGGTAGTGCTTAAAGAAAGTTTTAATCTGAAGACCACCAGTTTGAATCCAGGTGGGTAGTGACCAAAATCGGTTTTTTTATCATTTAATGGCTCTCCAGGGCCACATTCAAACAAATGAGCTAGTGTAAATCTAGTTTCCAAAAGGCTTTTGCATCACAGAGCACCACAGCAATTACCACAAATTGGCAATCTCAGCAGAGAAGCTGAAGGCTAGATGAGCAGAGAGACCACAGCCTTCTCTTAGCATTTGGAGGAAAGCCTCTGTGCATTGGGTCTGGGATGTTCTGATAACCACCAGCCTTCTCAACTGGGGATAAATAGGAATTTGATTTCTAGGGTTATTTGGCAGCTTTTGCTTAAAATCTTAACATAACTAAAGGTAAAAAAGCAGAAGGGCACATCCTTCTCTGAAGCTGGGAATGAGCTCTGTCCTCTGTCCATAGGTGTTCCCTGGACGCTGCACACGTGGCTGGAGTCCTTGCGCACGTCCTTCCAGCAGCACCGACGACCCCTCATCCAGTGCTTGCTAAAGGAATTCAAGTCCATTCAGGAAGAAGAGTACACGGAGGAGCTCATCACACAAGGCTTGCCTCTGATGTTTGAGATACTGAAAGCCAGCAAGGTAGGATAAGTTATGCGTTTTAAAGAAATCAGCCTCATTCCCATCCCGTAAGACACAAAGCTTGCAATATTGTTTTTGCACAGCTGTCCCAAAGCTTGTTTAGACTGTATACGATTATTATTATTTGTATTATGTATCTCACTTTTTTCCCACTGTAGAATCATGGGTTAAAAACACACAAGCTAATCACTTCTCCTGCTAGAACAGCTTAATACTGATGCTAACAATAAGCTGGAGAGACAACAGAAGCTGATGCATAGTGGTGAAATTAAAGTCAAAAGGGTCACTGCAGTACAGCAAGAGATGTTGATAACCAAACCAGCCCAAAGAGTAACTTTACCCAGCTTGTTTTACAGGACCGTACAACAAAGCTAATATTCATGTTTGCTTTGGATTTCTTTAACCTCTCAAATGACTTTCTCCTCCCTTCATGTGGGATTTGGACTCTGAAGCTTGTGGGGAGACTGGTTTCTACAAGCACACAACACGATAATTTTTAAAATCTTCTGTGTCAGTGTTTGTACCTGCAGCCTCCCCAGGTTTATTCTTCCAGCTGGCATTTTCTTAGCCAGACAAATCAGACTAACAAAACCTTTTGAGGGAGGTACCGTTGGGTATGCAAGTATAATAGTAAAGGGGACGATCATGGGGCAGGCAAGGAGAGAAAAAATGTCTTACCTAGTGAAGGCTCGATACTTCCTTTTAAAACTTGTAACCAACAGTCTCTTCTCTACTGGTCCTCCTGACAGTCAGTCGCTCCCAAGGAATGCCCAGTCAACTTTACTGTTACCAGAAAATCATTTTAGTGATGAAAAGCATCAAAAAGATTTGATTGCTGTTCTTTTTCTCATGTACTACAATACATGTTGGTATGGTCTTCTAATTGTTTAACTGGGAAGTAAGTAACATTTCTCATCCAACTCTACAAGTAATGGCAAGGAGCAAATAACTTTTGGCACCTGCAGCAATAACCTAAATAATGTGAAAAGGGAAGAGGTTCTGGTGCTCAGTACTAAAAGGTTCCAGACTTAGTACAGCTAGGGAAAGCCTACATGGATTTATTTCTTGTATCCTGCTGCAAAAGAGTGCTTGGACTACAGTCCCAAGCAAATCCTGAACATTTGTTCTGGCAGTTGTTCTGATTTTTGCTCCCACGAGCCTTTCCTTTGGGATTAGTTTGTATTGGATGGGTATTTATGGAGAATATTTGAGACAGCTTTTAGGAAATCATTCCAAATCCTAGGATTTGTAGATTCCTTGTTCTGAGCTCAGTTGCGTTAATGTACGTTCATCCAGAAACTACCAGCAAGGTGCTGTTTGGTTTGAAAGCTGATATAAAACTAATCGTATTGAAAACTTAATGGAGATTAAGTTTAGGCCTTGTAATCCAGGATGAGGGATGGCTTTAATTGCTCTTCTCTTGGGTGGCTGAAGCCAAAGCCAATGATCATTGTTAGAATAAGTTATTTACATAGGATTATACCTTTCGGACATGGTAGACTGGGTCTTCCAAAGTCTCTTGTAGGAGACATGGAAACAAATAAGACTGCTATCTTCTTCATTGGGTTCACTTAAAACCTAAAATGTGGAGGGGTGAAACAACTGAAACACCACAAAAAACCCTACACGACAAAGAAGAAATCTGTGCTGATCTTTATTCCTGCGTCTGGGCCTAGGGGAGCTGCCTGTCTTCACTCTTCATGAGCATGCATATTCACAAACAGACACACATACACTGCTTCATATTCTTAGAAAAATAATGAATCATTCTGGGACACTGTAAGGGTTTACAAATTGTCTGCAAATGGCATGAATTATTGTGGCGATCTTGTCCAAATGGCCTCTCACAAAGCTCTCCCAGACAGAAATGAGGACAGACTCTATGCAACCCTTTGGAAGGAATCAAAATAAATTCATTTGTAGGAGAATGAGCCAATAAAAGTTCTCCCTGGTCACTCTGTAGAAGGCAGCTGAGGAGAGCTGAGATTCAAAGGATCTTCTGTTCCCCTTCTCTGGAAGGGCTGAGAGCAGAGACTGTTCTTTATATATACCCACAGAATGGAAATCTCCTTTAAGAGGTGCAGAATTGCCGTAACTGTGGTTCTCTTTCTGCAGCAAATTGTAAAGCTCTGCATTTTGTGGAGCTGTTGGGAGACGAGTTTGACTTGCTGACATGGACATCCTTTTCCCTGTGGGCTGGGAACTTCGAGAGAGATTGTGACTCTTGCTAAACATCACAGTCTGGCCCAGTACATTTCCTTAATGAGTTTTTCAGGGCAAAAAGAATAAAATAAGCAAGTAGGAAGCACAGAGCCACTTAGCATTTCTTGGCTGATGTAAAACAAGCTGTCCCATTTGCTACATATTGTGATGCTCAGTATATTTTGATTGCATGGCAACTTGCACCTAATAGAAATGGCATTTTGCATTCCTATAAATAGTTCCAACTATCCCATAATCTCAGAACAATTTACAAATATTAATGAGTTGAGATGTGGAAGAAGATCTATCCTCCCTTTACGAACAGGGAAACTGAGGTAATTAAGCAGGCAGATGTTCAGCACCTCATAGAGTGACAGTCTCAGCCTCAGAAGCTGTGACAACCTGGATAAGCCAGAGAGCAATTTGTAATTTGAGTAATTTGGCCAGAGAGACTCTCCAAAAATTGCATAGAAACATAGGGCAGGTCTCTGAGTAGGAAGCACTCCTTCTTCTCTCACTTTGCACCGTCAGACAAAATGTTCTTGCAGGCTCCCAGGCTGTGCAAAAAGGCCAGATACTACAAAAATGAAAAGATTAAAGAAAAAATAACCAATACTTACAGGAACGCCATCAGGTATATGGAATCCCTTTTGTCTTACAGATGTTTTTTAAAATGCCTGTTCCTAGAGGGTCCAGATGTGAGGGTTTCTGTGGGAGCTCTGCCACCAGCCAGCACTGATGCTGGTGTCCTGCAGGGTGGCAGGGTGGCACTCCGCTCCCATTTATGTGCCGGGACGCTGACAATAGAAATAAAAATAAAATTTGCAGAAGACCTGATGCTGGAACACAGAACGGCAACAAAAATTGGCAAATCAGGCAAAACTGGCTGAGCTGAAGTCCCTAGTTTTATTGCCTGTCTTCAAGCTGTGAAAGAAGCGGGGGAGAACAGTGAATAGATTGCACATCGGTTGTTCGTTGCTGCACTAAAACCCTGGAGGAAGACTTCCAAAAGCACAAATGAAGGTTTGATACCCAGCTCCTGGTGGCTTCCAGTGGGACGGAGCGCTTTCATTTCCTTTCATGCCTTTAAATGTCTTTATCAGCTGCACCGTTGAGAATTGGATGGAGAGCAGAGAAGTGGCAGCATTTCCATGCTGGTGAGGCAGAGCTGCGAGAACAGGCAGAGAATTGCTCTGCACTTGCTCCCCCCGCGGTTCCTGCTGTCGTGCAGTGAGCTTGAGTCATTACCAAACCAAAGAACAGAGACGAGATTCTCTGGAGAAAGCAGCATCAGTGGAAAGGACACGGAGAGCTTGGTTTAAGGCACTTTTCTAAAAGCAAGGAAAACTCAAACCAGGAAAGCTCTGACACTAAAACTGTCAATGACTTGATGGTGGTGGATTTGGGCCATGAGATGAGGAGGAGAGGTGCTGCCATTTTGGGATGGATTGAATCTCTTTGGCAGACAAGCACACAAACATAGCCTGCTAGAAGTGGTTTGGACAGGGCTGTGTGAGACGAAAACTGGAGAGACACTTCTGGGAGTTAGTAGCCCTGAGCTAAACTTTAGGTGCTGCATAGAGGAGATTTGAGTCCCTCAAAGCCAAGATGACACTGGAGATCTTGTTACAGAAGAAGGATAGGAAGATGCAGCCAAATTCCTGCCTGTCGGTATCTGTGTTGTGCTCTTTGTGGCCCGGTGAAACCCCCAAAGTTCTCACTGGAAGGTCTCCTTTGCCTCCAGCCAAGGTTGGCGTTTGCTTTGCCTGAGCTTGGCTCTGAGCTGGATTGCCCTCCTGCCCCATGTTCGAGGACCATATTTGCCTGAGGAGTGGAGGTGCTTGAGGGCTGGCCATGGCTCGGAGATTGGGCCCCCCCCAAAGGGAGACTTTTAGAAGAGCTGCATGGAGGCTGCATCCAGATCTGCAGGCTTGTAGTGCCCGAGGTGGGGCTCACAGGTCAGCTCTTCCGTTTTTGCAGGGAGGTTCTCTTGAGGATAACGTGCTGAACGTGCGGGATGCTTCTTCGTCCCTGTCTATGAAAATCCTGGAGCTGTTTCAGTTTGATCTTGACATTTCCACAACCTGAAAAGAGAGAGACTCAAAACCACAACCTTGGAAGTTAAACACATCTGGCCTTTGGAGGAGGTTGGTTTTAGATTTCCACTCTGGAGCTCAGCATGAGCTTGAATTGTCATTAAAATCACCCAGCTCCATCTATGCAGACGAGCCAGCACCGTTGCCGGTAGTACGAGGTTATGAGCCAGTTTCATCCACTGCTTTTTCTGTGTACCACAATTTAGATCAGATTGTCCTTGGCCTAGTTTTTTGAGAAAAAATACAATCTTTTAATTCCAAATAATCTCTTTTACAACTTGCTCCCCGCTCCCCCCCCTTCCCCCCGCCCCGCCATGGTATGGGCAAGGAGCTGCTATTTGCTGTTACTTTGGATGACTTGGGGGCACGCATCACTGAAGTGTGTGTGTTAGTCCCCATGTGCATTGAGCGCACCTGCTGAAGTGTCGTCTGAAGCTACGCCTGGCACTGGAGGTGCTTCACACAAGGAAAACTTGGCTAAGGACTATGAGTATTCCTGCTAGTGTCTTGTCCAAGACAAAATCAGCTTGAAAAGTCGTGGGAGGGGTCCTTCACTGCCCTTCCTCAGTTGCGTTCTGCAGCTTTCTCTTCATCCTTTCCATCAGTAACAAGGTAGTTTATTTAAAATTTAGCCCATTAGTGAGGTGTTGATCACACTGTGCAGCCAGGCTTGTTGAAAGATGCAGGAAACTACTTTGCAAAGATGTTTCTTCGGAATTTTAAATTCCAACCGAGTTTCACCAACTCTACAAATTGCATTGCTGCCTTCATTTCCCTGAAAGCTGCAGGGGTGCACAGACTCTCTTGGAAGGCTGAGCTGTTGGAATAGCAGCCTGGTGTTGACAGTTATTGAGAACAAATAACAATTCAAAACAATAACCAATTTTTAAAATTCCAAAAGGATTCAGGCTTGTGGGTATCTTGAGAAACCTGGCCTATATAATTTAAAAGCTAAAGAACTCTTTCAGCAGTGACTTAGCCACTTAGAATCCAAAAACTCTTAGAAAGTAAAGTTTGGGGGTTTTTTAATATATCTTTTCAGAAATAGCAGCATGTAGCCTCTCTCACAGATGGAGTAACTACTGAAAAAAAATTTTCACATCTCCAACAAACAGAAAGCAGCAGGAAAGGCTGAAACACCTGCCTGCTCTGTTGCAACAAAATGTTCAGAAGCTGAAGCTTGAGATGGGCATCCTGTTTCTTTATCGCTATGGTCTTTCTGGATTTAATTCCTCTAAAACAAATGTCGGGAGAGGTTCCTCAGAGAATGTCAACAGACTCAGCTCGTGCGTCTGTTCTACAAAGTCCAAGCACGGTGGTCAGCAAACATCAGTTTTCCCCCTAGGTCTGCACATGACCTAGAAAGTGACACTGGAAGGTGAAGGCGCTAGAAAATTCCCCTTTTTGTCCCTTGCTTCACGATGGGCTGAAATGAGTATTTAAGATGGGCTTGAGTGAAGCTGTGTTTTGCTGTATGAAGCCAGCCTGCCCTGTTCTGCAGGAAGGGTTTAGGTTAGAGGGAAGAGGTGAACCCTGTACGGCACGCAGGCAGGCACTGGGTGATGCTCAGCTCCTAGGGGAAAGCCCTCCCTTGGGAGAGTGCTGTGCATGCTTCTCCTGCCTGGAGACGGATCAGGAAAGACCCCTCTATGCTGGGTCAAATTTTACTTCCTTGTTTAAACTGCTTTTCAACAGAAAATTGAGGTTTTACTATAATAACAGGTTTCATTAGAATATTGGTTCTCCACATAATATTTTACCTTTCTTGAAAAAATTAACACCTGAAAATGGAATATTTTGGCTGACGACTGAAATACTTTTAACTGAAGAAAAATGTGGACTTTCCACAGAGGAGACAGACGCACCAAAACCTGCACTAAAAATAACCCTAAAGACGTTCCAGGATGCTAAAGTGTCTGCTTACAGGTTTCATGGAGTGGCTAATGCCCCTCTGTGTGTCAACTAGTGCCTAGCCTGTGCTCGGTGATTGATCTTTTGCCTGGGACTTTGAGTGATTTCTTAAGGCAAGTTTCACTGTTCTCAAGTAATTGCAGCAATCTGTAACATTGCCCGTTGTCATTTGTAGTACTTCTGTGTCTAAACAGTTCAGAGTAACCAGGACGCAAGTTATCCACACATGTACGTCGTGCATTCTCCATGTGAGATGTGAACGCCAGGTACTGAGTGGCATGTTAACAACAGACTGTTAACCCCGTCTCATGTTTTCGTAACACAGATTCAGCTTTGTACTAACAGAGGTTTGATTTTTTTTCTACCCTCTGTCTGCCTTCTAAAATGTTTCCCTGACAGAGGCAGGAGCCGTTTCTTCATTTACAATAAATAAATGCCATGGATGTGACACCTGCCCTTTTCTGGGCTCTCACCCAGGGATTAGACTGTGCCCGGGGATCTGAGCTTTTTACATACAATGCACAGCTGTGATATAAAGAGCCTTTTGAAAGGGAGGGTTGGCAGCTTTCCCAGAAGCTAACTGAAGGGTCCATTTGTGCCTTACCTGTGATTAATTCTTTTCCGTTTGTATTTGCAGTGGAAGGACTTGAGCCTGGCACTAACAAAACCCATTTTGTTACTCAGTTCACTGCCTCTAACTGTATCTCCAACCTCTGGGGCTTCCCTACCTTTGCAACTGTTGACTAATATTAATTACGTGTATGCTGCTTAATCATCTAGGAGTGACCCTCTAAAGTGGCATTTAATCAGTTTTGAGGCAGCTGGCAAAAGTGAATTATGCAAGAGGACCATAGCGGAAACACCCAGGCAAGGATGGAAAAGGTTCAGAGAGACAGCGAAGAAAGTCTCATAGAGTTTGCGTGCTCAGGGCTGGGGGTCTGCAAAAAGCCCTCTCTGTTGCTTCACTCTTTATCGGCTCTGGGAAGAGGGGAGCATAAACAGAGGAATAATTCAAGGGTATCCCAGTGTGTTGTGGAATGAAGTTCATGGATGAGTCTTCAATGGGCTCGGGGTATCCTGAGACTCCGCCACTGCTGGAACAGCTGCTGGGGACTGCCTGTGAGATGGTTGACTAGAAACAGCGCTTCTGCCACTCTGCATTTAGCAGAGAGCTGGGTCCCCCTAGCATCCTCAGGACCAGGGAGAGAAAAGATACCTTTGCCAGCACCCCTGTTTCCTGAGCAGCATGGTTTCTCTGCTTGCTGGGGAGATGTGTATTAACAGGCGGACACTGAGCCTGGAAGAATAAGTGTGTTACTTTTCCGCCTAGTGTTGGTTTTGGGGCTCTGCGGTAGAGGAATTTGAGGGCCCGGCACACTTAGGTTAAACCGGCATTAATGGGGCTGAGCTGGTGAGGGTGACATCAATAGGAGGAAAACCCTAATTACGGCTTGGGATTTCAGAGGCAAAGAAAAGCAGCCTAACTTGTTACCACTGTAGCAGGCAGCCATGTGGAGGTGGTGGGATATCTATAGGCCAGTAAGGAGAACTAAGCAGTGGGTTTTGAGCAGTCCAGAGAGATGTGGTGTGGGAATGCCTGTGAAGAAGAGGCAGCTGAAGCAAAGTGTGGTCAGAGAAGAGCAAAACCTTAGCCTCGCTGCTGAATCTGACCCGAGTTTTCCCCTTGAGAGTTTGGAACGTAGCCACCAAGATGACATGGATCTTCCACAGGTACTGGAGAAAACTGGCTGTGTATTTCCCAGCTGTGTCCAGTACCTTGTAGGAAGGGCCACATCCCAGAACGGCTAGGCTGGGTTGAACTGGGTAAGCTGGAAGGGAGCAAGCTCTCCCAGGGTATGTGCCAAAGTCTGAAGGAGCCTTTCCTGAGTCCTGCCACGGACCTTCATCAGACGGACATTCAGGAAAAAATACCCCTGCACTCCCCACCCAGGTCTTCACCTCTTTTCAGATCAATTGACTAGTCGTCTCTGCTCCAGCAACTTGAAAACCTTCAGCTTTGCTTCAAAAGAATTTATGAATTCCCCTTGCAGTTCAAGTGCATTCACCAAGAGTGGGGAATTCCTTTAGATCTCTGCTGAAGAATGCTTTTAAGTCAGGAGACCGCTTGTATCTACAAAGCAAGGTTGTTTGCTCACCGACCAACTCTCTGCTGGAAGCACCGTCACCCTCAGAAGATTCACTGTTGTTCTCTGTTCCTTCTTGCCTATCTGTAAACTACCCCATGGCTAGGTAAATATTTTTATTATATCCTATGCCAACCTTTCTTCCCCCTCCCACAGTAGAAGATGCACATCGTCTCCCTTTGACTGCAAATGAACACCCATGTCTGAAAGGAAGTTGGCCTCGCTCCAGATCTCAGCCTCGCACATCCTGGCACAATGTTTTCCAACATCAAACTGTAGCAAGAAAACAAACTTCGGTTTGCTCCTCCAGTGTTAATATCACCGCCCACAACTGCTGCAGGGAGCTCTTACAGCTGTTCTTTCACAGTCAGCTGGTAGGGTGGTAGGATAAACAGAGAAGAATTATCCAGCTTGGTGCTTAAATGGGATGGATGTGGCAACCAGTACGGCTTCTGAGCTTCCTGGCGAGGGCACTTTGCAAAGGGGAAGATTGAACGGGCTGGACATGTCCTCCTCTCTGCCAGAGCAATGCTGATGCCTCAGGTCATGGACTCTTGCAGTTGTTCCCAGTTACTTCACAGGCAGCCCAGCTCAGCCTGCTCCAAGATCAGGATTTGGCTTAAGAAAGCCAATTTCTTTCCCCAGCCACCTAGTTGCAGATTGTACTTTTAACAAAACATCCCTTTTCTTTCTCCTCTTCGCTGCCTCTTTCTGCCTGGTAAAGCCAGCAGAGGCTCTGTGGCGAGCAGATCCAGGGCCACAGCCCTGCAAGCTTGGCTGCGTGCTGGGTGGTGTGGGAAGCAGGCTTGCTCTGCTCTAATAGCTCACCGCTCCCCTCCCCATGTCTCGGGGAGAAAACTTGCTGCTGTTTGTTAGTGATGACTCTAAATGAGCACATGCTTCAGCTTTCTAGTCAAGCAGATTTTTTGGTCTTTCAGTGGCATACGTTGTAAGTATTTAATGTTATCAACAGAAGCCAAAGGTCTCCAACCTCCTCTCTGCCAAATGAGAGCAGTGTCCTGCGTTGGAACTCTGAAGCTCTGCAGTGTATTGAGCCACTGTCTGTTTGATGGCCCTGCTTTCTTTGATGCACCAATCCTAAGGTCTCTTTTCTCTTTGTCCCATCTCTGTTCTGTGTCTTAGGGTTTCTAAGCATCCCTCATGTGAACATATCACATCTTGAGCTCATTAGAGCTTAGTTTACACCAGGTTTTTCGCAGGCTTGTGGGCAGTCAGTGGCAAGGTGGCTTTATAATGGGCTTGTATCTGCACACCACAGGGTTTGTGCCGCGTTGGTGACCCAGGGAGCTGTTTTTCCCTGGTCTTGGTGCACCTGGATGTCCCGGTACGCGGTGCTGTGGCTTGGACCGGTGAGTGAGACCTCCGGCTCCTAACAAGGTGCTGGGAGGTTGATAACGAGACTTTCCATCGGCGATTCCCTTGGGCACCCCTGGAAGGAGGAGATGCGTTGTCTTTATTGACGTATATGTGTGTTTTTACAAAGCTATTGCCCAGGCACAGCTGTGGCTGGGACTGGTGAGTTCATGGACCCACTAAAACCACAGCAGCATAGACAGGACCTGTGCACCCTGGCAGATTCAAGAGGGAGCTGCCAGTAGCTATCTGTTTTAGTGCAGTTACTGTGCTTTCATTCACTGCGGGTAAAGGTGAGCATTGCTCTTCCAATTATGCCTCTCCTCTCCAGAAACTTCCCTCTGCTCTGAACCGCGGAATTATCCCCATCCTCCGTTGTATTTACCGACTTCTCAGCATCTGCCGGATCCAACTGGGAGCTGCCCTGCTGGTAATCAGCATCCCCCCAGACGCACTCCTCCCTGGCTGACTCAGTCGGCCACGGTGCTTCGGCACAGCCCTTCCGAGCAGAGAAGCAATTGCTCTTTCTGCCCTGTCTGTCTAGAGCTCTCCCCGCCAGTCCTCCTGGCGGCTGAGTCACTTCCTTCTTTAAATCTGGCCTTAAATCTTCCTTTTCTCTTCGCCCTGTGATTCACTCCCTTTGTGAAGCGCTTTGCAGAGCTCCGGCTGGAAGATGCTGAACAGAGAGATGCTCCCAGTGCGAGACGTCCTCCTTGTCTCAGAGCCACAGCGGTGAGCCCCTCTCCGAGGGCTGGTCCCTGCGCCGTGCTAAATGGTGTCTCTTAGTATCAGTATTTCTCTTATCTTAGCATTTCTTTCAGTGCTACATCTGACGTAGTAATAGGAGCTAACTCCGGCCTGCAGGCAAGCGCGTGTAATTTCCTTTGACATCAGCGTGTGCCTGTGAGGGCACAGCTCTACCCTTTCCCACCCCATTTGATTAGATGCAGTAAAGGAGTCATTACAGGATCTCTGCCACTCCTCCTCGTCCCTCGTGGGATTTAAGGAGCACTGCTGTTAGAACTGAGCTGAAATGTGCTCAGAGAAAGGAAAGCTTCCATTTCTGCTCTATAAGCCTGGAGATCTTTTTAGTATAACATTTACACTCCTCAAATTTTTATATGAAGATTTTTTTTGTCCCTCACCTGCTTATTTCCTTGGCCTTGGATCCTCTCATATCTAAGTGCCTTGCCTTTTCACGGTTTTCTGGTGTGGAAAGGAATCGCCAACGAACAGGGTAGTTAAAAGATGTCATCATGAATTAGCCACATGGCACCATTGAACTTGGCTAAACCTGCTCCAGTTATCAGCAAAGCGTGGGATAAAATTTGCCAAAGCTTTTAAACCCTGCTTTTGGCTGTGACTTAGGTAGTTAAGCACTAAATCCATTTCAGTATCCTTGCAGTTCAGGCGTACGAATACTCAAGTTGCTTAGGTGCTTAGGAAAGCGTCCTGCAGGTGCAGTGCCCCCGGGGCCTGGGCAGAAATGGGTAAGACTAGGGACCAGACCTGGTTCTCTGAAGGTCCGGTGGCTTCCTCAGGACAGTGGTGCCCAGGCCAGTGCCAGCGGTGTAAGAGCACATCAATGAAACATTTGGGATTGAATGAGGAGATTCAGTGGCAGACTGTGATGCTTCAGTCACTCTGTAAGAGAGGGTCTGTTTGTGAGGCTGTTGCACTTAGAAATGCATGCAGGCTGTGCAGCTGTATCTCTTTGCAGCTCTGGTTTTCTAAAACGTGACCAATGACTATTTTCTAAAGAGCAACAAAAAGTCATTTTCCAGTACAGGAAGTCTGCAAATGAAATTAAATTGCTATTGTAAAGGAGCTTTGTTTCTACGGAGGGGACAAGGGCTATGGAGGTTGTTAGGAAAAGACCGCCTCTGGTCCAAGGAGAGGAATTTTCATTTTAACTGATTCTTACAGGAGACACAGCAATCAAGTAAATGAGAAGTGCAGTTTCTAACAAATACTGATAATCCGAAACTCTGATTTTTAATAAAGCTTCAGCAATCACATTCTTCAGCTTCAAAACAGGCAGCTCTTGAGAACAACGTAACATCTTTGCATACTGATCTTACCTTGCATACTAAGCTTACATTGTGTATATTTGTTTTCTTTTGCTTAGAACGAAGTGATCAGCCAGCAGCTCTCTGTCATTTTCACTCATTGCTATGGACCCTATCCTATTCCAAAGCTCGTTGAAATTAAGCGCAAGCAGACCTCTCGCCTAGGTAAGCATGACTTGAAGATACTCGTTGGTTCTCCAAGGACAGCTGTGGGAAGCCTGCATTGCTGGCTGGGTCCTTGCGGGAGCGGTGGCACAAGTCAGAGAAAAACCTGAATTTGAAAGGCAGAACTAGAAAAAGGAAGGGTCCCAAACTTAGCCTGACCTGAAACTCCTGGTGAAATCAGAAGGGTTATCAGGTGAGTTAGAGTGGGACCGTAAATCTGCAAAGATTTGTCTGCGTTGCTAATTAAGCTGGGATCCTAGCCTGGGGCGCAGAGCCAATCAAAGCGCTGTGGCTGGCTGCGGGTGGTGCCGCGGCGGCACAGCCCTCCCAGCCCTGCTGACAGAGCCCCAGGTTGTTTTAATGTGACCAAGAGAAGACCCGAGTGATTTTCCAGGACCTTCTTCCCCTTGGCACGAAGACTTCCCCGCGCAGGGAGAGGGGTGTAATAGGGCGTAAATGAGTGTAGGGCCCTCCAGCATGTGTTCAGCTGCAGTTTGCTTTGGGTAGCAGAGCTGGGAGGCTGTGCCAGCTCTGCACGGTGGGGACGGCTGGCTGTCATCTCAGCAAAGGTTGTCACGGACTTCAAAGCTTTGAATTCCCTTTGTCTGCACTGCACATGGCTGTCTGGGGGGGCTTCTGTCTCAGGCTGTCCAAAATAGGTTTATGAGCTTTACTCATTAAAAACAATATCCTTTTACGCTATTCTCTTCTTTTGTCAAAACAGGAAAATATTCTGTACATTCTTGACCTCTTCCAAACTAAGGTTATTGGGGTTTTTTTTTTTCTTCTTTTTGTGATTCTAGATCCCCATTTTCTTAACAACAAAGAGATGTCAGATGTTACATTTCTGGTGGAAGGAAGACCATTTTATGCACATAGAGTGTTGCTATTTACTGCATCACCAAGGTAAAATATAGAGACATTTCTGGTTTTTAACAAAAATAGAATTAAATTTTGTGGGTTTGCCTCCCCCCCCCGCCCGCTGTTAAGATTCTTTGAGGGCTAATGGCCCCATCTTAGTTTTTCCTAAGCAGAACATCTCAACAGCTTGTTTCTGGTTCATCTGCAGGATGCTTAACAAGTGCTCCCATCACTAGATTCCCACCCAGTAAATGATCCGTGCTTCTGGCCATGCATCTGACTTCATTCCACCGAGGCACATTTGCATAGAGCTTGTTGCTGCATCCAGCTCTTAATCATAGAGGAGTCTTAATATTTTGATTCTTAGTAATCATTTATCCTGTGAGTGGCTAAATCCTGCCTCGCATCAGTGTAGGCAGTCTCCAGGCAAAACAAGCTACTATCACACAGTTCATTGACAGCATTTGACATTTTTAAAATAAAATTAAATAACTACAAAACATATCATACTGTATCCAAAGGCAGCATTTATAGTCTGTTCCCTGTGCTCAGCAGGCTGGACGTGGGTTACCCAGCTCAACCCAACCTTAAAGTTGCTCACAAACCTTATCTGTACACAGCTTTATAATTAAAGGTGTGCTTTTAAACAAATTTAGCCGGCCCTCCCTAAGAGCTTATTTCAGGATGTGGCAAGGACAAGCCACTGAGTTTGGGTAGTTTGAGCAATGTGGGAATTGATGCTAGACATGCTGCCAACCCACAGCACAGAGTAGAGATTTGCATAAAGCAACTGCAGTGTCTGACCCTGCCTTCAGTTAAGGAATGGGTATTTTGGTTTAGAGCGTATTGGTAAAGGCACAAACACGTTCCAAACTCCAGCTTTAAACCTACTAAATTGCGTTCATAGTAGAGTTTGACACTAGTAAAAGCAAATAAATTGTTATCCATATTTTAATTAACAAGATGCAGTCGTGATATGGAAGAGGTTACCATCCAGCAAATGCTGGTCTTGATAGATAAGCTGAGCTTTGCACTACCGCTAGAAGGTCAAATGAATTACCAAAAAGTAGTAGTACAAGGGCAGATGTTTCTGACAGCACATTTCCCATTTTTGCCTTCTGATCAAATGGGAGTATATAGTTCTGAGAAATAGATTGCTACATATGTGTATGTCTCACATAAATCTACAATTATTAACTTAAAATGTGGGTTTTTTTCTTGAAACTTGTGTCTGAATTTCAGGTTTTGATAATTGGAGAACAGGAACCTATCCAGTTTTCTCTCCTGCCTCTTCTTACACAATTGTATTGAATCTGCATAGAAGCATTAAAAGTCTTAGTGTAGTTGTTTTAATGTTGTCTTCCAAAATATTTTTTTTGAAGCAGCATAATGGACATAGGCCAAAATTTATCTCCTTAAAAAAAGAAGGTGTGCAGCTTTTAAATGTTGCAAGTCTTCCTAAAAGATCATGTTGCCTCCAAGAAAAAAAAAAAAAGAAAAATTATTTTGGTTTTGTAAAATGCATCATTACAGTATCTGAATTTCCTATGTACATTTTATTCTATTGTGATATTAGATGTATTTTCCCAAAATGTCAAATTGAAATCTCCTGAAAGAGAGGCTTCTTCCTTTTGGTTTGAACTTTATTTTGTGTCAGTGTCTAAATCTTGATGCTTTTTGGTGACAAATCCATTCATTTCACTGTACTGTTTTTGCAAGAGCTGATGCTGTCCTTTGCTGTACTTTTTCACAGAGATAATTAGGCTGGTATTTCAATCTTGCTCCTTTTTATTTAGGTTTAAAGCATTGCTGTCTAGCAAGCCCTCATCTGATAGTACTTGTATTGAGATCAACTATGTGAAGTACCCCATCTTTCAGGTAAAGTCAATTCTCACATTGAATTTGAATGGAACATGTAATAAGAACATCGTACATGCCCTGTCCAAATTAGTACCTGTGTATTTGATAAACACGTAGCTCAGAGTAGTGGTTTCATGAGCACAGGCTTCATCTCCGTTCGTACACTAAGCTGCAGAGTGATATTGATTGCAAATGTCGTGCCCGACCAGATACAATAGCATGCATTTCACTTATACGGAGTATGCAGACAAAGCAGTGCCTGTCAAGGTAAAGCACTTGATTCTTTTTTCTCTTGTTGGCTCTTTCTGTATTTAATGGACAGGCTTGGAAGAGAGACAGTTCATTCCCTTCCTTTGCAGTATTGTTCAATCAATTTTTTGCCATGAAAATACAGAGCTTGCTTTCTGTATCTGTAGCATATACATGTATGTGCTTCCCTTTATTTGAGTCAGAGCTCCATGTATCGACTGTTACCGCTGCAGATGATTCCCAGCTGCCTACAATAACTTTAGGCTTGCTGGAAGCTCACTGCAGAGGGATCTTAGCTGGCTCGTATTACAGTGCAAAGCCTCCGCCACTCTTTCTCATCATCCATGCATGCCCACACACAGCTGGGTGAAGGTGGGGGTGCCATTGCCAGGGAAGGAATAAGGGAATAACCATTATATATGCTATATTTTCCTGAATCAATGATGTACTTAACATACTGGGAAATACATTGAAAATTCAGAATTGATTAATCAGCTTCCTGCAAACTGTTTGGAGCTCACCAGAAAGTCCGGACAATGTGGCTGGTGAGGGTTGAGACATTAGACTACCTGTGAGAAGGAAACATTGAACTGTGCAGAGAGAGAGAGAAACCAAATATATCTTGAAATCAGGAGGTTTGGGCCAGTTTTATCTACAAATCCTTGGTGTTGCTGGAGACCCTCAGGTATTGCCTGCAATCTTTACATCACCCCCTGTTCCCTCATGTCTTGGATTGTTTTTTATAAACACTCCCTTTGTTTTATTACAGCTGGTTATGCAGTATCTTTATTATGGAGGTGCAGAGTCACTCCTGATTAAAAATAATGAAATTATGGAGGTAAGAGACATTTATCTTAATTGCAGTGGGGGCAATGCTAAGTGATCTGTGTACCATTCACCCAAGGGCACGTGGCCATTGGGCAAGACATGAGCACTCCTGCAAGAGCCAGCAGTGCCTGACCCGGAGTGGCCAGGCTGTCCACAGTCCTGCGAGAGACACTCAGTCTCCTCTGCTAGTCACCCGTTATGGTAGTTTTTGCCAGTATGAAGTTGACTGTCAAAGAAGAAAGAGTAGAAAAATTATGATCATCAGGCAAAAAAATTATCTGAAATAAAAATATTTAGTTAGATGCTTTGAGAGGCTCTTTCAAGGCAATGCAAAGCTGGTGTTACCAAAATCTGGAAGCAACTCCCGGCAGCATACTATACCATCCTCTCTCTCTCCCTCTCAGCCAGATACGTGAGGTGCTCTGCTCCAGCTGGGCTGATCAGCTTCTCTCTGCCACACAATTACTTTTGGTTTATTAGCTCAGGCTTACATGTCCAGACCTACCTCAGCATCCAGTTTGGTTCCTCACTCGGGAGAATTCTTGGGCATGTACCTGGCTTTAACCATGGGAGAAATCCCACTGGAGTCACAGTTCAGTTCAATTTCAAGCATGTGACTGTCACGTTTTCTGAATAAAACCGTAAGCTGCTCCCTGAGATACAGAGACTTCTTTGCCCCTTTCTCACTGGATGTAAAACATCCAGTGCCGTTGTGCCCATTTGCGAAAGCCAAGCCACGCCAACTGGAGCCGACTGAGCCTTCAGTGTAGCCACACATCCACAACCTGTATGGATGTTAAGTCATCCTCTTCCAAATACTGTGTGCTGTTATTGCCAGCTATGATCAGCCTAACAACTCCAACTATATAGAACTTAGAGGTATTTGAGCAAGTTCTTGATAGTCATTCAGGGACTTTTCCTGTTGACAGTCACCAAATCATGGCAGCCAAAAAGAATACAGGACAGTAAATACTAAAATCCAAGCTACTTAAACAGCTGATAAGCATCAGTGTACAGATTATAGTCTGCCCCCATGATGTTTTATTGTTGCCTACATTAGTTAGTCTGGCCCTATGACACTACTGTCTGGGGCATCCATGCAAGGCTTGACTTTACCAAAGTACTGCTAACCGGAAACTGCAAGCAACTCTTCTTTGGGGTGCAAGTAGCCAGGGTGAATCAATTCTGATGGGTACAAGGACATCTGTACTGACCCCACTGGCAGCCAGAGGATGGTTCTAGTCCAGACTGAAATTATCTCTCCAGCACTGGGGGTGGATTTTTAACTAAGCATACCCGCATTGACTTTCTGAGCTTTATAGGAAAAGGTCACTGATTCTCTATTTCACTCGTAGTTTTGAAAGAAGCTCCTGAATTTCTAACCCTTTCTGAAATAAGGAGTCTCAGACTAGGCAGTGCAACGGCTTTATAGGGATGCGTGTGTTATCACCTAGGCTGTTAAAAAGCTTGTGCTGCAGTTCAGCTGGCTGCTTGCTCTACTTCTGTGACATTTCAAAACTTCCGTGACTCAAGAATGTATGACTGATTGATTGATCTGTTGATAACAGATCTGGCCATGGTTCCTCACAGTTTAAAGTAATTACAAACCAGCACGTGACTGCTTGAACCACAGAGGCAGCTGGAATAGGATTTGGCTTTATCTTTCAAAACTGCATTTAGCAACTTGCCTTATTACAAATATGATAACAAGAAGCACCAGAAATACTCCACAGAAATCTTTGCTGCAATTCATAATTGGGGCCAGCTGGCTGCTATCACATCAGCACTGCAGATTTCCAGCACTTGGATTTATTTATGGGATTAAAGCAGAGCTTGAGCGGGCTGCATAGGAGAAGTCAGAATAATGTCGTGGAAGTTTCAGGGTTTTGCTCCTCAGTGCTCCTACCTAGCAGCATGAGAGCCCTTTTGGGATTCACAGGATAGGTTTTTGTCATGCAGTGCTAGATGATAAAGGCCGTATAAATGCCTAAACACCTGAACACCCTGGCCTGAGAGACCTGGCTGGGTTAGAGCAAGGTGTCAAGCAATGAAGAACCCCAAAGTGCTTCCTAAGCCAGAGCAGAGATCCAGAGGCAATTACCTACCATGGAAAGACAGAAAATGAAATTCCTTTTCCCAGCTGTAAAAGGACAGAAAGGGTGCAACAGGGGAAATCTTAGCACTACTGAAATCAGTTGGAGAACTCAAAATTTAAGCCATTTTCACCCCACAGGCTTCAGGTCATGCCCACAGTGTACAGTGGTGTGCAGAGATCCCCAGGGCAGTGGCAGTCCAGATAGCATATCCATGAGGTGGATATAGCACCGAAGAGGGAGGTCAGCTTGAGTCCTGATGGCAGGAGAGCTGTGGTAGTGCAGCGATACAGACACATGACACTAACAGGAGTGTTAACTAGGCAGTGCCATGCACCGAGCTAGTTCCCACCTTTGCACCGTATCTTGCTGTGCACCCACTCCTTGGAGTCACGTGGAGCCAGGCATCATTTCAGTGCCTGTGGCCTAAGCATGACCTTACCGCTGCTCATGAGCTAGAGCAAGGAGTATATGGAGATCTGACTCCATTTCCATGAGCCTGCTGAGGTGACAGATTTGAGGTTTATTGCCTCTCTAGATTTTTAAGACTGCCCCGTGTGGTTACCATCATCTGCTTTGAATTCCTCTCTATTCTTGGTCCTGGCCCTTCTGCTGACATCCCCACATCCAGCCCAGGTGCTCTGTTTCAGCCAGAGCTTGGGCAACGGTTGAACCAGAACCCTTTTTTCCTAGAATGTAATTGCAGATCCCTCCTTGCAGCGTCATGTTTGCAAAGTGACCGAAGACTCTCCAAGCTGCCATTTCCTTTTTCTGTCTCACACACCACACACCCCCCATCCCAAAGTCAACACGTGGACCTGAGCAGCCTGTGATGGTCTCTCCATGTACAGCTTCCCACAGTGTGATCTAAGAGGACTGCAAAGGGTTGAAGCAACCAAGCAGCCTTCTCATTCTGACTGTCAGTACTTCCATGAAAACTGAAGCAGGGGCAGGGAAAAAAATATAATTATACAGTAAAGAAGTAAGCTCCGATTCTGTATCGCTCAGCAGTTTTAACTATTTTTTTCCTTGCTTTTTTTTTAGCTTCTCTCTGCTGCTAAATTTTTCCAGCTTGAAGCTTTACAACGACACTGTGAGATCATTTGCGCAAAAAGCATTAATACAGAAAACTGCGTGGATATTTATAACCATGCCAAGGTAAAAATAATCACATATGCTTGCATGTTATGTGTCTGTCATCATACTCATAGGTCAGTTTTATGATAAGTAGTGATAGTTTGTTATTTATTTAAGATTTGTTATTTACTGGGACTGAGTGGCTAATAGGTACCTAGTATAGTGACAGTCCTAAGTCATGTAGTGTAGGAGCATCTGTGGCAACTGCTGACCCCCTTCTCTAAGTGCTTCAAACTCAACTTGAGTGTACCACCATGTGGCGGACCTATCCCTTATCATGGCAACCCAAACTGAGTTATTCAACAGGTATCACCTAACTGAATAAGAGATCTCTCTTTCACCTTCCAAGCTGCATTTTCCCTTTACAATTTCCTGTTTCCTCCTGCGTGAAGCCCACTGGGGTGATATACTCAATGCTGGTGACAGCTTGTCAATATATAAAAATGCCATGTTGTCAAAGTGCAACGTCTCTGAGCCGTACAAGGATGGTAATGAGAATTTTATGTCTTGGAGAGGAGAGATTCGCAGCTTCTTATTGGAATCAAATTATTTACTTAGCTTGTTAGGGGGCCTAAGTCATTAGGCATAAAAGCATGGCATTTTTTGACCTAGAAAACCTGTTTTCGCTCATTGATGGAGGTGGTTGCCGCATTGATTAGTTTCAGTTTTTCTCCTCCTCTTGTGTGCTTAGTAGTTAGACTTTCACTTTGAAGATGGAAATGATACACAAATAGTTGCAATGAAATATTTTTAAAGCATTCCTTAGATGATTTTTTTCTATAACTGACATGGCCTATACAAAAGATAAAATGGTGCAGCGTGACACAGAGGTTTGATTGAATGGAGTAGTCCTGCAGATTGCTCCAAACCCCTGCAGATCTGACCTCCATTCCCATCATCAGGTATTTCCTCCAGAGAGTAGTAATGTTAGGTCTTGATGTACAGATAACGTGCAATCAGTGTTTGAAATAGCATAAAGTTCCACCTATAAAATGAAGAAGAAATGAGGTATATATGCAGGTCTATTTATTGTAATAGGAAAAAAAATTAGCAGTGCAGGCAGCGTTTGAAAAATATTTGATTTATCTTCTAGCTCATGTGGGAACTTCTCGATTTGTATTACTGTTACTAAAAGTAAAATGAATAATTTTGTTTTAAAACCACACGTTTTCTTCGAATTGTGAAATGTGGCTGTTATTTAGATCCTGATTGAAGAATGTTCTCACACCAAGCTTTAGACCTCTTTGAGGAACTTGTACACTGCCGAAGCTGGGACTGAACAATCCCAGTGGCTAAATCCAGCTCCTTGTTTGCCAGCAAGGGCCCCAGCCTGCAAGTTTTCTGTGCCTGCATCTCCCAGTGGAGTCAGTGGAAACAGTGTAATTGAGAGGCTTTTACGGCCAGGGTCGTGTTTGCACTGACATGGGTAGTGCATTGCAGAGATAGCCAAGCTAGCTGTGAATGAAATCTTAACTTCTGGAATTAGTTAAGCCACATCACACTAGAGCTCTGCATGGGCTAACTTACCCTGCTTCCAGTAAATTACCAGGGCTAAGTTTCATACTGCTATAGCTAGAAGGTTTCCAGGACCTGAACTAGCACATTTAAAGCTAGTTCAAATACCTGTCTATTACTCTGTCTGCAGAGTAGAGAAGACGCTCCATCTTTTTGCTGCCGGTCTGTGTGATGTGCAGGTGATCAATCTGAGCACAGATCGTTCTGCCCAGAGTACTCCTGTCACACAGCAGCTTCATTTGTTTGTTATGTGAATACGAGATAATGGTATGTGGCAGAAGAGGCCAGATGGTCCTGATGAGCCAGGGGAACTCACAGGCAGTTTGAGTGCAGCTTGCCAGCCAACTGTCTGCCTTTCCATGTTGCTCTCTGAAGTGTGGAAGAAGCTTGTGTTAGGCTGCGGTGAGGATGGGAATAAGATGATCAGGCACTGAAACCAGGAACCACCGTGTCAGCCAGGAGCAGGTTTTCATAGAATCATTAAGGTTGGAAAAGACCTCTAAGATCATCAAGTCCAACCGTCAACCAACACCACCATGCCTCCTAAACCAGGCCCTGGAGTGCCACGTCTACACCTTTTTTGAACGCCTCCAGGGATGACGACTCCACCACCTCTCTGGGCAGCCTCTTCCAATGCCTAACCACTCTTTCGGTAAAGACATTTTTCCTGATATCCAATCTAAACCTCCCCTGATGCAACTTGAGGCCATTTCCTCATGTCCTATCACTAGTTACTTGGGGGGAAGAGTCCAACACCTGCTTCATTACAACCTCCTTTTCAGGTAGTTGTAAAGAGCGATAAGGTCTCCCCTCAGCCTCCTCTTCTCCAAACTAAACAACCCCAGTTCCCTCAGCCGCTCCTCAGACTTATTTTCTAGACCCCTCACCAGCCTCGTTGCCCTTCTCTGGACACGCTCCAGCACCTCAGTGTCCTTCTTGTACTGAGGGGCCCAAAACTGAACACAGTACTCGAGGTGCGGCCTCACCAGTGCCGAGTACAGGGGCACGATCACTTCCTTACTCCTGCTGGTCACACTATTCCTGATACAACCCAGGATGCTGTTGGCTTTCTTGGCCACCTGGGCACACTGCCGGCTCATGTTCAGCCGGCTGTCGACCAGCACCCCCAGGTCCTTTTCTGCCGGGCAGCTCTCCAGCCACTCTTCCCCAAGCCTGTAGCGTTGCATGGGGTTGTTGTGACCAAAGTGCAGGACCCGGCACTTGGCCTTGTTGAACCTCATACAGTTGGCCTCGGCCCATCGATCCAGCCTATCCAGATCCCTCTGCAGGGCCTTCCTTCCCTCGAGCAGATCGACACTCCCACCCAGCTTGGTGTCATCTGCAAACTTGCTGAGGGTGCACTCAATCCCCTCATCCAGATCATTGATGAAGATGTTGAACAAAACCGGCCCCAGAACCGAGCCCTGGGGAACACCGCTTGTGACCGGCCGCCAACTGGATTTAACTCCGTTCACCACCACTCTCTGGGCTCGGCCATCCAGCCAGTTTTTTACCCAGCAAAGTGTATGCCCATCCAAGCCGTGAGCTGCCAGCTTCTCCAGGAGAATGCTGTGGGAGACCGTGTCAAAGGCCTTACTAAAGTCCAGGTAGACAACATCCACAGCCTTGCCCTCATCTACTAGGCGGGTCACCTGGTCATAGAAGGAGATCAGGTTGGTCAGTCAGGACCTGCCTTTCATGAACCCATGCTGACTGGGCCTGATGCCCTGGTTGTCTTGCACCTGCCTGGTGAGCGCACTCAAGATGAGCCACTCCATAATCTTGCCCGGCACTGAGGTCAGGCTATCTGGCCTGTAGTTCCTCTGGCCTGTAGTAACTTGCTCCTGTTGTAGGTACCATTTCTAGTCCTTGCTAGTTTGCAAGCTCAGCTGCACCTGCAGGAACTCAAGCGATGCTGAGACCTGCTTTTCCAGGTGGGGATGTGCGAGCAGGTTGGCCTGGACACACATGGAGCACAGTCTTTGTCATCGTGATTGAGAGAAAAACATGATTTGGTGGAAGCATAGCATGAAGTGAGCACAGATTTGGAAAGTTATCTGTGGTGGGGCCCTAGCTTGTAGAACAGTGTTTAGCAGGGTGGTGAGCTCTGTAAAAGGAGCTATAGGAACCAAAGATTGAGACCTTGTGTTAAAGAGGTGAAGTACTGGTAGGAAGGTGAGACAGCATGGATTTGGTCACATTTACAATTTGAAAGCTGAATTGAGAATATTAAAATCATCTGTGACATCCCTGTGGGCTTAAAATGGCAACATCTACAAAGGCAGTCATTTGATTACTGTCACTTTAAGTATCATTTTTGAAAGCCTTTGTCACTGTTCTTTACTTCCAGAAAGAAATGAAGTAACTGGGCAAATTGGATTTATAATGGTGATTGATTAGTTATCACTAGATACCTGTTGCGTTTTACATGAATGCCCCCAAACGCCCAACAAAATCATTTGGAGTTTCAAATACATGCCTGAAACACTCGGCACTTGCACAGATTGCAATCTGGGCCTCAGAACAAATCTGAAAAGGAAAAGTAAAGTACCTTATTTCCTCAATGTCGTGAATATATTGAAATAATGAATAGGGATGAATGGTGTTTCAGAGGAGAATACAGATTCACACGTATGCTCTCACATCCAGGTGCAAAATGATGCACTCATAATTTGATGAAAACTTGCATGGTTTGAAATCAAGTTAAATTCATTCATTTTCCATGGGAAGACAGATCCTACCTAGCCCTAATCTGTTTTAGTTTTTTCCTATTTATTTATTTAGCAATTTCCATTCTTAGTTCCAAACATGATGTTAAGGTGGTGGTGAGCAACACTGGTGTGTAGTTGTTCCAGTCTGGACCCAAACCTATACAATGCCCCAGCAGTTCTGGCCTTTCAGGCTGCACCTCGCAGCCAAATGTTCCCACTTTACTCAGAGCTCGGACCCAGCAGGAGCTTACCTGGGCAGGAGGATGGGCTGAACACTGCTCTCTACATTTGCATGGCTTATGATTACACCTATAGTGGAATATCATGGCTATACTCCTTGTATGACCACAGGATCTAGCCAGTGGGTGACGACCAGTACAGGTCACCCATCAGATGACCAGTATGGGTCATTTAATGTTTGCTCATACATTTTTGGTCACACAGTTAATTTCCTCACACATTACAGTATCCCTGCCTATTACCCAGATGTGGTTCAGCCTAAGTGGATACTGACAGCCCCAAACCACATGCTCTGCAAACCTTCATTTCTCCTACAAAGATTCCTTGAAGCACAAAACTTTGCATGACAGGTCATGTGTCCTATCCTTGCTAAGGATGGCGTTCATTAAACTTGGTCTGTAGTAAGTTGTCCCAAACCTATAGTTTTAGGGTGTAGCTTCTAGCATGAAATCATGGGTCTAGTAAACTCTGTGGTAAAACTCCCACTAATTTCCAAGGGAGCAAAGCTTCAGCCCTGAAGTGTGTTTCCTTAACAGCCATGGCCTTATAATATAGAATTGTGACCAGAATCATCAGTGTAAAGTACTGTTTGATTAACTCCTTCCCTTCCCACATATATATCTGTGAGTGTTACTGTGCCTGTCTCAAAGGCTTAGTTTGTGTATTTGTTTGTGTGCAGCTCTTATGCACTGTATTTGTTGAGTGGGTTTTATCAGAATGGTTATCTTTCTCTAATTTCACTTGTAGTTTCTCGGAGTCACAGAACTATCTTCCTATTGTGAAGGCTACTTTCTAAAAAATATGATGGTCCTCATTGAAAATGAAGCTTTCAAACAGCTGTTGTATGACAAGAATGGAGAAACGTCTGGTCAAAATGTACTACAGGACTTACAGAGGACGTTGGCCACAAGGATTCAGTCAATTCACTTGTCTTCTTCAAAGGGCTCCATTGTATAAAGCTGAGGAAGACGGTAACCCTCTAATAAAGACCCTGCAAGTTAAGTCTGCTGTTGCAGTTGCTTAAACCTGTTGCAGTTGCTTAAACGACTACAAAACCAAAACATTAAAAAATTCTACTTCACATCCAAATAGTTCTGTGTTGGCCAAAGGTGCTGCGCTGGGGCCGCAGCCCCATTTGGATGAGGGAATACAGAAAACAAAGCTCCTCCGTGTTTTTGAGCAAACAGGGTACAAGAATATCCAGTGAATCGCTATTGTACTCAAATTCTGAACACACACGCATGGTCATGGAGCTCGATGCCAACAAAAGCCAGAACTCACATCAGTGAACAGCAGAAGCCCCTGCCTGAGCAGTGGTGCTGGGGAACACCCAAATTGACCGAGTAATCATCTAAGGCGGTTTTGTTCCAGTGTTACACATTTAAGAACTATATCTATCCCGGAGTCCATTATCTCGTGCATTTAAGAAATGTAAGAACTGTTACTGCTGTCGAGCAAAGATCAACTGTATTAGAGAGTGGGTAAGACTGTTACAGCTGAGGAAATATACTGGCAGGTTTTTAGGGGTGGGAACTTTTTAAATTGTTCATAAAAAAATAATGGGGTGGCCTTGTAGTTTAAAAACTATTTCTTAAGCTTAAAATTTCATTTTTGACAGAGCTGTGTTTGAGAATCTATGTAACATGTTTTGTTTTTTTAAATGCTAAAATGTACATTGTGTAAACATACATATGATCAAGTTTTGCTTGTATTCTTTCCTAGGGTGGTATAATCTTGCCTAACAGGCTATGGTTACAACAAAGAGGTACATTACCCAGACTATCTCTAATACAGTAGTTGGGGGGGGGCAGGAGAACTGCATGCTACTTGTGATTTGGGGTTAAAACCAATGACAAACTCAACATGCATTTGCATGGTAACTGTACCTGTGAAATGTTACATTCGTGCTTTGTTTCACCAAGACAAATGCAACGTTACTTCTTGTCAAACTTCATTTGTGAAATTAGCATATTTTTTTATTTGGTACGATTGGTTGTGATATGATATCCCCGGAGACCCTTCTCGAGATGCTGGTTTCTGTTTGTTACAGTGAAGGGATAATAACAGATCTTTACTTTAGTAATGTGTTGATACTTTGCTACTGGCCAGAGATTGTGTCCGAGTTAGACTTTTTTAAATTATAATTAAATATGTACTATAGAATGATTTCTCATTGTATCCTGAGAATGTATAGGTTATCTACAATGCAGGGTTTGGGTGGGGTGGGATGAGGGTTGTGATTTAATGTCAAAGCTTCATTTATTTTGCAGCCTATTGTTAGCAAGACAAATCTGCTACATGCCACAACATTCCTGATGCTGTCTCAAAACCACAGCAAGAAGTAGGCAAAGATGTTGCCTTCTCCATGTCAAAGTGACATTAATATACTTATTTTCTAGCATGCCATTCAGAGACTGTGCCCAGTTCATAGACTTTAGAAGTTTTATTTTGACAGTGCATGTTAACCTCTTCTTCTTTTGTTGAAGTATCTATGTTGGGTGCTTTCCATCTTGATAGCTTTTGGCATGCTCAGAGAACACAGTTTTAGCTTTAGTTACCAACACGGTAGGAAGCTGTTTTATGACTCTGAGGTGTAAATCCTCCTGTGTGCTTGGTCT
The DNA here is from genome assembly GCA_013389945.1 of Fregata magnificens. NCBI lineage: Eukaryota > Metazoa > Chordata > Aves > Suliformes > Fregatidae > Fregata > Fregata magnificens. The sequence continues at coordinate 247,266 of WAAD01008409.1, forward strand.
TTTAAAGCCTCTACAGTTTCAGCAACAAATTACAAAAATGTCTAAACTGCCACTAATGTCACGGAGATGCAGCAGGTCAGTCAATTAGACTTTTTTTTTCTGCATAGTAGATGTTCACACAAGATGTTGTCTGGAACATTTAGGTTATGGCAACTTCTGTGTGAATGTTGCGATCTTAGAGAAGCGAGACCATGGTTGATGCAACAGCAACATGCAGGGGTGCTTGTTGTCGTTTGGTGTGCCTCCTCATCCATGGAAACCCATCCTTCCATGCCAATGATAACTAGATAGGAGAAGACCTCACCCTGCAGCTTCATGGTTTAAAATAGCAAAGTTTTTCAGACAATAATCATGATATTAAAATTCTTCCCTTGGGTACATGCATAGTGCCCAACAAAGTCATCAGGAGTTGCATACACATATATCCATAGGCAAAATAGCTTTTTCTGTGAAACGTGCTCACAGGTGTACCTGTGGATAGGCAGTCTGGCATCTAATGCTATAATGATAGCCACAAGTGTTGTGCCCCTCTTTCTAGCTCAAATACTAACTGTGCTTTGGTAAGGGGATGTAGAGTCCTGTGTGCACAGGCTGCCCCTGGAAGGTGATGCCTTTTGAGCATTTGTAGGAACCTGGCTGGGACTCATTAGGAAGGAAACACTGGTAACTCTGTGCTAGTCATTCTTCTGATGAGTTGAGAGTATCTGTGGTAACATTTACTGGTTTTCTTTCAGAGATAAAGGGCTTAATATGTCCTTTGGCAGCTGTACATGAACTGAGTGGTCACCGTGTTTGGGCACTCAAAGGCAAACGCGAGCCAAAGGCTCTAGCAACAGAGTGCAGCTGCCTCCAAACACACACTGCCAGCAGAGCTGCGTCGGCCTACACAGGTGTGTGTCCCATTGCTCCTTGCGGGGTTTGTGAATCTGGATGGCTGAGCACAACAGAAAGCGTGGCACCCGCTGCTGCCGCAAGATCTGCTTTGCTGGTCTCTAGCAAATGGTAGGCGAGAACCAGCCCCAAAAAGCTATCGTTCAAAGCTGTTACAGGAAGGGATTGCAGCTATTGATGCATAAGGGAATAACTTTTGCGCTTCAAACATTGGTAATCCCAAACTCATAGATGTATAGCTGAAAGGAACCTTAAAAAAAAAAAAAGAATCATGACTTCCAATTCTTTTTTGACCTGTGACCCCCATCACTTTTGCCAGCAGAAGAGCCAGCCCCTGTGTAACCTTGGCATTCATTTCTTCTGGAAGTAGTCAGCAGACCTTTGTGGATCCACAGACCAGAGTTTGAAAACTGCGATTTTAGTCCACCTCTCCTGCCATGAGGCTGGGTGAGGTCTAGCTGAACCACGCCAGACAATGTTGCAGCTTACAGGCTCTTGAAATGTCCAGTGACAGGGATCCATGATCTTCACTATCCTCATAATCAGAAGGTTTTCCTAAGAGACTGTTTGGAATTTCTTTACTGCAAATCGAGCCACTTCTCCTTCAAGCCCCGACTGACAGGAAGAACAGATGATCTTACAAGATCTTAAAAGATTATTCTGCATATGAGAGGAATTACCCTACTTTCCTCACTAGTATAAGTCTTTCCTAGTCACTTTGCTAGTATTTTCTAGGTCTGATTTTTGCTGTCATTCCCCAGTTTCCCCAAAATGCAGTACTCCAGCAGGGGTTTTATACGGTAACAAGCAAAGCAGAGTAACTGTCTCCTGAGGTTTATGTGCAGCATATCAGAAAATATATCCCGGAATATTTTCTACAAGAACATCCCATGGCTGACTTTGATCTAGTCTGTCTTCCATTGTAATTCCTGGGTGATTCACTGCTGCTTTCCCAGGAGTTCCCATTTTTATTTGCACATTTGTTTACTACACCTTCCAAAGTATAACACTTTCAACTTGTCTTTAATGAATTTGTTCTGCTTTAATTGGGGCAATTTCCCCACTTCATCAAGATCAATTACAATTCTGATCCTGTCTTCTAGCCTGTTTCATAATCTCCCAAGCTTTATTGTACATGGCTTCATGCATGGATTCTTCATTCCATTAATCTGGGGCTGGGAGGGGAGGGCTCTGTTGTCAACTTAATCTAAAAAGCAGTGTGAGTTTCAGTGGGTGCCCATGAATACCATCCCTATCAGATAAGGCTCTTTGCATGAGAGCATTTTATTAGCATTTTTTAGAGAGATGGTGTTATCATCTTAGAAATAAAAAACCACCTACTTGTTTAGTTTTTGAACGAGTTGCAATGAAAATTTACAAATGTTGAGGGAAAATATTGCTTCCAATCTAGGTGAAATGGAAAAAAATACAGCATCCTTCAAAAAACTTGTGATTTTTTGTCCCTTTTTTTTTTTTTTTTTTTTTTTTTAATTGTAAATTTCCAGCCTGTAATGAGCGAAGGGCTGTTTTGGTTCCTTCCCATCTGTCTTTTTTTATACTAATCCACTGCTGTAATATTTGAGGACTTACAGGCATCCTGCCCCTGCCTCACTGCAGATCTTTCCTTCTGCCTCTTTACAAGGTCCTCCCTTAGTTTCCAGAATTTCCTTATATTTCCACTTTGCCTCACATGCTGCCAGTTTCCACACTTCCCAGTTTTGTTACTCTAGAGCCCTGCTGGATCCCTTCCCAAGCCCAGAAAGGGTATCTGTGTTCTCCTGAATGGGCGATTTTCTGATAATTGGCTTGAGAGCTGGGAAGAGAAAAGGATGGGGAATGTAGCAGGGCAAAGGTTTTGGACATCAGAGAGGAAGGCTGGTATTCTTTTCATGACAAATTTCAGCACTGTCTACTTGTTTCTCAGATTTTCCCCTGATCTATTCCTTATGCCTGCTGTCCTCTAAACACAGCTGGTGGCCAGATGCTCTCCGTTCTGGAAAAGGGCCAGCTTTGTAACTGCTAAGACTTTTTTTCCCCAGCTAAAACTTCTGCCTGCTTGGTCTCAGCTTTGGAGTAGATTTGTGCAAAAGTCTGTTAAAGACAGAGGAAACATCTTTAAAGAGGTGTGAAGGCTTAGTAGCCAGGCTCCTGTAGGCACTAATGAGAGCTGCTTGCTGAATCCTCCACATGCTGCTTTTGACACTGAGCCTTTTTGTATTGAATATCCACTGGCCACTGGCTTTATACCAAACGTTGCACAAGCCCTGGATGGGCTGCAGTATGTGGTGTGCTGGGGGCTCTCAGAAATTCTAGTTTTGTTTCAGAGCGTAGCGTGATGTGTTTCTCTTTGAAGATTAAAAGAAAAAGGGAAATCCTCGGTTTGTACTGAAATAAACTGCTCTGAGGTGGTGTGGTGAGAAAAAAGAAAGGACATCTCTTCTTCCCTCCCCATACCTGTCCAAACTCAGAAGAGGGTTCTGTTACAGCATGCAATGCAACTAGGTCTGTCAGACTCCGGTATGCAGGATGCTGTTTAAATGGGGTTTTTTATGTTCAAGAAAAATACAGGTGGTGTTAAAATTCACATCCACATACTCAAGGCAAGCCTCAGGCCATCCTAGAGAAAAAGCCGTTCCTAGTACTGTTGTCTTTGAGTTAAGTCCTAGGAGAAGCTGACAACCTGCAGAACTTGTCGAAGTTGGTTGCAGGTATTCAGTGCCCCTCAGGAGCTGGCTCTGTCTTAAAAATATTGCTGAAAGATGACATCCTGAAGCCTGCATTCACTAAAGCTGCCTCTGAAGTCAGTGGATGATATTTTTTTTTAATGAACTAGAGTTATCTAAAGTCAAAGACTTGAAGTTAGTTTGTTTGACAAAGTCTTTCGTGTGAGGCTCTGCAACTGCTTTACAGAAATGAAGGGCCTGATGTTGCTTTCATCCCCTGGCCCAGAGATGTTGAAATATATAAGCATTAAAAAAGCTGCTTAGGATTTGTCCTAACATTTAATAAATTAGCTTGCAGAAAGTTAGCCTTGAAATAGCACTCAAATAATACCTGAAACACCATAAACGAGAACATCACTAATTTTAGATGTCTGCCTATAAGCACATTTATATCTCTAACTCACAGCACTTCCAATCACATCTTCCACACATTTATAACAAAATTAATGTTTTGTTATTTTTTAACTTGTTATTTATTTTGAGGTAAGGCCCATTATCTTCAGTGGGGAGAACTGAGGCTGCCTGCTCTGACCAGATTATCATATTTCAGTAGAACTGCCCGTGACCTACCATTTATAACTGGCCTCTAAGGGCAAAAAATAGCGAAGCTGAGTCTTCAACTGTGAGTCAATGATCTGTGAGTTCAATGAGACCACTGCTGAAAACATTAGGAATGCGGTGCCTAAAGCAGAAGGAAAATCTGGAAACCCACAGAAGCTAATGGGCATTTGTCAGCTGCCTTCAGTGAGCCTAAGAACTGCGGAAGCAAGCTCAGTGTAGATAGGAGGGGGCTATTCAGTATCTTTTTGTTGCCATTAAATTGTCACTCTTTCAGCTTGGTTCAAGACTTCTTGCATGGAACGGCCATGGATGGCCTAGTGTGTATTTATCTTAGGCGCATGCAGAGGGTTCAAATGTGGTATCGTACATTCCCCTTAAGTTAGTGTAGTCTCGGTAGACAATGCTTTTTGTGCTTTGCTTGGACTGCTTGTCACTAAAACACCCAGGACACACAGCAGCAACTTAGTAGAGAGGTTGCATTGGCTAGGTAGGTTAAATTCTACAAACATCTTGCGGTTTGTAAGCGATGCTGTTTAGCTGGCTGAATCTGTACACCTGATTGTACATGATGTATCAGAACAGCAATTTTGGTGTTTTTTTCCTTTGGAGAGGCATTTTTCTTCCTTCTTTGGGCTTACAGTTTTACTCTTTTTTTGTTTTCTTATTTTCTTTTATGCTGCAGAGATGATGACACTGTGTGAACGGGCATGCTTAGAGCAGACACAGGTTTCTGTCCATGTTGGATGGCACACGGCCGAAGCGGTCTCAGTAAGGGAAAAGGATTAGGTACAAGAATTCGAATGTCTAACCCCAGATCTTTGCCTTGGATTTCAGAGGTGTAGCGTTCCCTATTTCCTGCTTCATTTGTTCTCCAACTTGGAGTTTCCATGCAGTGAAAGGGGAGGGGAGGGCAGAAGACTGGGCGGGAGGAGAGGAGGAAGCAGCCCCATCTCCCACCCCTTGCTTGGCATCCCCAACCAGCCCATTTGGCTCTGGTCTCTTCAGTGCTCACACAGAGGGTTTGCTTGGTCCCGCTGCTCAGATATGGCCGTGGAGCTCTAGCAATTGGTAGCTTTTCTTTGTCCTTATAAATATCTCCACTGGCACAGCTGCAAGAGTGAATTTGCCTGAACCCCTTTGTGTGTGGTTAACTTTGGTCTTTCCACTTCCCATCATCTCTGCTGCTGTGTTTTCATTAAAACTTCCATTACTCGGCATTGCCCAGCGCAGTGAGAGGCAATCTTGTTTCTTATTGCCTTTCTAAAGCAAACAAAGACAGGGAAAAAAACTCTCTGAAATACCCAATCAGAAATCATTCATGGTTTAAAATAAGCCACATTAGAAAATGAAGATACTCAGACACAAAAAAAAACCAACCCCACCAAACCCCCCAAAAACCAGCCACCTTAGACAAAGCCAGTGCGTTAGGAGGTCATTTTAATTAATTAAGGTCAAAGCCTTAACACCTCATATGTTCTGGCAGGGACGGATTAACGTGGTTCAAAACATCTGGACTTGTTCAAGCCACAGGTTCAAGACAGTCCAGCCTTACCCTTTCCCCTTCCCAGCAGTGGATAAATTGACTAGCCAATAGCTTACTGCGTGAGAGGCTTTCAAATGAGCCTTTCAAAAGCCTGGTTCTCTCTGTTCTGCGTAGCTTTTAAAGAGCCCACGGCACATCTTCAGACTGAGATTTGCTCCCTCAGCATGGTCGAAGGCCCACTGCACCACAGCACTGGCTGTGCCTCACTGGGGCAAGAAGGTAGGAGCACAGGAAGCCCTTGGAGTCTCATCAGAGTGAAAGCCGCTTCCCCAGCATCAAAGCATTCACTTGATCAAATACCCTGCTTAACCTGATCAAGCCTGGGTACACCACTGATGGACAAATTTGGGGCAGTTGGTTCAATAGCTTGGGAACTGATTTTTGCCTTGCAATTATTGAGCCAGTGACTAATTGTGCCATTTGGGGATGTGGTAAAATGTGCAGTCTTCCCCGAGTTGTAAGTTCATGTTTATCCATTGAAGAATACAAGGACTAAAGGAAAGTATCTGAGAACTTTTTGACCTCAAGTTCCTGGCTAAATTCCAATTAATACTAGAAAAACTTTATCTATTTAGGTCCCATCAGTACATTTTGACCAGTATGTTGCCTCCTGTCCATATTTCTCTGAGTGTTGCGGCTGCTGTACAGCTGTATGTGCCATACCAGTGGGGAATAGAGGTGCCTGAGCATTATGCATACAATAAATGGAGTAAACCCCATTCTCTGCAGTGCAGGACATTCCTTCTACTGATCTCTTCAGCATTATGTGGAAGTTGGATAATGCATCTCTGCTGTCCACAGCCCCAAGTTAAGGTCAACGCTCTTTTTTGCTCACTCTCTCTTCACTCTGCCAACTACCACACAGCAGAGGGATGTGGATTCTGCATTTTTTGAATCATAATATCATGAAGAGCAACAGAAAAAAACCCACAGGAAATACAATATTCTCCCACACCCCCCACAGTAACAGGTGGGTTACTACAGTGTCCTTCAGTCCCGCTCATCTGAAAGCTTGTTGTAATACCATTTGCGCATTAGTCCTCCTCAGAGCAGGCTGTTGATTAAGTTGCAGTTTGGAAAGCATCTTAAGGTGTTCAGGACAGAAGTGGCATTGTAAAATACTTTCTTCTGTATCATCCAAGCTGTGCATTTTCTGCTGCTTTGCAATTTTTGTTTTGTGTTTGTTGGTTTTTTTATTGGGAAGAAAAGGTTAAGCATATGAAGTGCTTTGGATTTTCTGTTCATAGTTATCTTTGTGTGTTTGTATGTTCGAGAGAGAGATATGGACAATAAATAGATCTACAGGATATGTTATGAGGCGTGAAATCATGTTTGTAATGAGATTTCTTGTTAACGGCAGTCAGCCTTCCTTGATGCTAAGCATTAATGCAATATCCATTAGTGCAGCTAAACCTCCTTCCGCTCCACTTTCCCAAACGGGTTTCACTTTGTACCTAGTTTAGCATTTATAAATATTTGATACAAGGTTCAAGAAGTAATTTACATGTTAAATGAAGGATATATGAACGTTCCAGGAAAAATACAAGTTAAGATTATACTATAACATTCACAAACCAAACATGAAAGCATGATGAAATTTGCCCCATTAAAATTGCTGGAAGCCTTTTCATTGATTTTTCTAGTCTGTGGATTAGGTCTATTTTCCATCTCTCTTTCATACTATGTCACCTTTGAAGTCTTTGTACATCTCACAATTTCCAAGCCAAATACATATCTGTAATTAGAAAGCACAATCTTGATCCTTAAACGGGAAATAGGTCCTTCCTCTGTCATCCACTTCTGAAGGGCTGGGCTTGTATCTTTATGTTTACCATTGAAAATGACAGCTGAATGGGGAAATCCCAGCGCGAGCATCCTGAAAAAACGGAAGAGCTAGCACTGTTTGTGGGACAACTATTTCCTTCCTTCCTCCCTCTTCACATCTGCTCCCACTTGTCTCTGAGGTGTCTTTGAAGTTAAAGCTAGAAGTGAAAAATGAAAACAAGAGGAAAGGATGTGCTAGAAATAAGACGGTTTCTAGAATGGTGCACAACCACCGAGCTAATCTTGATTTTTGCAGCTTTTAGGCAGACTCCTAATTTGTGTAATATAAACCCAGGAATGGTTACGATTATTTTGCATTTGTTATGATTGTTATGAGTTTGGGTTTTTCCTAGCAGAGTAGTTTTGTTTGCTGCCATCCATTGTTGGGGTTTTATGGGAAGGTTTCACTTCATTTTTTATTGAGAAACAAATGAAAGCTCACACAACCCAACAGTAGTCATCAACAAACACAGAGGTATTGTCCTCCATCCCACAGATGTAGCGTAAATACTGGTTTGTGGCTTCACAGGCATGTTTGAGGTCATCTACGATTGACAACACAGGTGAAACATTCTTCCCCTTTGCTTATCCATTTATGAATGTTCAACCTCTGAAATAGTAGAGAGTCAGAGTATAGACAATAGGATGGCAGATATTTTTCAATAGAGAAAGAGTATAGCTAAGAAAAACAAATGTTTCTGGAACCAAATATTTTTCCTCAAAAAGACAAATAGGCACCTGTAGCTCATTCGAAGATGTCAGTCTCTCAAGCCTGTCAGGTGCTTTTGAAAATTGCCTGTTTGGTGCTGTTAGTGTTCCAGAGCAAACCGTTCCACTGAAGACACTAACTTAGGGCACTCGGAAACGAGGCAGAAGGGAATGTATTAAAAATAGAGGATCTCAGCCATAATTCGAAGCGGCAGCTTTTGTCCACTGTGTCCACAACTGAAACATTATTTTAAACTGTGTGTTTCTATTTAATTTCTTTTGCTTTTTTAAAATAACTGTTTTTTAAATTAACATAGTTTTCCCTTGAGTATAACGTATTCAGTCAGGAAAATCAGAAAGCTTTACGTGTTCTATCACGTAATCAGGTCTTTAGCATAAATATTGGGAAAACTCTGAAAGCGTCTTCTCTGAGCGCACCTTAGGTTATCTTAAACCCCATTCTGTCTGATGCTGATCCTTTTAAAATCTGCAGTGAGGTTATGATTCATTTGTCATTGCTAGATGTCATTTTGTTAACACTGTACAAATGCACAGCAGCATGTGAAACCAGCAAGTTGGGTTTTTATTATTGTATTACTCTGAAAAAGAAAAATTAACCAGGTCTTTGTTCCTAGTGTGAAATACCCCCCTTAGCTTGAGAGGACACGTGGAAAGCCTCTGCTCTGAATGCCTCATTATAATCAAGTTACAAAATGGAGGAAAATGGTATTAGAGAAAGATTTCTGAAAAAACTTAACTCCGGTGGTGCAGAACATGCACTTGTTAAAGTCTGCTCTCTCTCTCATGAAGTCAGTGGGAATCTTTAATGGGAGTTACTGCAAGGCTGTATGGTTTTTTAATGCACTAGCAGATATAATTTCCCATCCAGTCATCTGCACAGTTGTGGCTGGTACGCCATAAAGGCCGAAGGCCAAATCCTGCTGTCATTGCACACAGCAGCCCAACTTCAGGGATCGTAAACATGTACTGATGTTACATGAGTTAGTTGCACAATTTTGAGGTTTTTGCTGAATAGAAATGGGAGAGGGTAGGCTTTCCTTCTGCTGGTCGATCACAGCCTTTGCATTTCCAATGACTTTATTAGAAGCATCATATATTTACATGCTGCAGAATGAGGCCTGTGTGGGGTGGGAGAGATTTTTATGAATTTAGACCTGCCTAAGGAAACATCAACCATTCTGATTTTAGACAAGTTGCATTCCATATCCATCTGTTTAGTGGATCAGTCTGATGTTTACTGTTTAGTAAATTACATTTAGTCTTTTTTTTTTTTTAAGTTTCTTTGAGGGCATTGCCTGCCATCAGCTAGTGTAAAATGGTGCCAAGGACTTCCAGACATACCCTTGGGGCCAAACTGTGCTAGCTTCACATACCACAGCCCCATCAAAAACAAGGAAAGCTGGACTGGGCACATGAACTGCAAACCCCCCGATGTCCAGTTACATGTCCTGCTTCATTTCATAGAGATTGATGACTTCCTGGAAAAAAACCCGACATGGTGCCAATTCACCCCAGTTAAAAATGTACTGAAGTCAAGGAAATTATATTAGACATGACTGTAGTCTACCAAATCCAGTCCTGTACATAGGCAGAACTCCAATGGAAAGTAATGGGAGTTTCCGTTATGGAGCTTGCAGAACAAAGCCTACGTAATGAACTATGACAAAATGTCAACTTTGTGTAAAATCTCCTGGTGGGTCTGTATAAAGGTTTTTAAGAAGTCTTCATTGGAACACACCAGAGAATAACAAACTTGCACCTTGATAGAATAGCTTTATTTGTATATACTCTATGTAAATGTTAAACCAGAGGATATGTGTCATTCCTTGTACATATCTGACTAGAATGGTGGCAATGCTGTGCACTGCTGTTTAGGAGATCCAGGTTCTCCAATCTTGGCTTTCCAACCGTAAAGGCTGCAGGAGACGGCTTGGGACCAGCCGAAACATAGGATGGATAGATGCTCACCACCCACTGCTTATAAATGAAGGAGCAGGAACTGGAACAGATGTTGGCTATGGAGAAGATTGCTTGCCTCCACTCCTGGCTAAAGGACAAGTGCCTCCTTCGCTGTCATCTCCAACAGAAGTGATTTATGGTCAAAGAGTGTGGAGAACATTCAGAGCCCTATTTGGATCAGTCTTTCATAGGAACCTGAGCTTATAAGGAACCCACGCTTCTGGTGTAATGTGGGAAGGTCCATGAAAAAGCAGTGTGTATATACACCTACCTATCTGTCTGTCTGTTATCTAATATCCCCGTGTTTCTGTATTGAATGGTTTCAGTAACCTGTAAACAAGTGATTGCTCCTGTTGTGTTACTGCTTTGAAATTCTTTGCATGCACTCTGGCATATAATTCTTTAAGAAAAGAAATTATACATACTATATATATATATTGTAGCTTGCAAAATATTCATGTTGAAGAGCCATGTTTTGTGCAAATTGTACATTTATGTTGTGAGCAATATTGCAATATGAACTTTTATTAGTTGTTGGCATTAAAACATGTTTTTATTGATAGTAAATTTGTCACATTATTTTTGAGCGTATGTATGTATCCCAAGCTTTCAAACTCAGGCATTAGATCAACTACTGAAGGAGACTTTTTCTGTGCAGTAGAAATAGCACAAGCTTTCAGTAAAGAGGCAGGAATACAAGTCCCATTCTGTTCAATGCAAGTTGCAAGGCTGATTCTTCGTGCAGTTTGTCAGGCCAATACTTCTCTTTTGTCAGTGCTGGAATTTGTGTTTGGTATGAGGTCGCTGTTGCCCTCATCCATAACAGAACTAAAACCCCAACCTTGCAAAACAAAGTGCTTAAATCCTACTGCCCTCTGTCTCCGCAGGTGCTTCAATATAAATACAATGAGGACTTAAGAAACTTCCAATTTCCTGCCGGATAGCCAATGTTATATTTTCAAATGTTCGTGCTACATAGTTTTCAATTTAGGGGCTAGATAAAAGTGTAATACCACTATGGCTTTAGGAAAGCTACAGTGTTTGGAGCTTGACCTTGAAACTTTTACCTGATTTCTGAACATCATTGGTGGCTTTGTTTGCTCAATGTTTACCTCTGAGAAATGTATGCTATTGATTTAAATGTTTAATATATTGACTGCCTTTTTTGTATATTTGTTATCATAAAGGTTTGGTTTAAATGCTAACAATTGTGGTCTATTTTCAGACTTTAAATAACATACGGTTCTGTATTTGGAAGGCAAAGTTATTAATGAATATAGCAATTTGGTATTTTCTTCCTATTTTATACAGCTGCCCCCATAGGTTATTATCAGATGGCAATGAATATTGCTGAACAGCAGGTGGAACTCCTTTGAGCGTGTTTATGAGCCATCTCTGTTCAATAAAAATTCCATTGTTTTCTAGCCTAGGAAATGGCTGCTGTGAGTGTTTTTGTTGTTTCTTCTCCTCTTCAGGTGTTTCTCAATGTACTTCAGACAGCAGCAGGACTGGGGTTCTCCCAAGAACCATCTCCCAGAAACCACACACATCCGGTGTTTTACATCTGGAAGTCCTGGTGCTGTTTTTCCCCATACACTGCTCTCAGCATGGTTGCTGTGCGTGTGAAGAAGTGACACGGAGGCTGTTCCCAAAAACTTTTCTCTGAGCTCTGGTAGAAAATGGGCACGTAAGACCCGGGAATGGGGCGTTCTGGTGCTTAAAATTAAGCATCTGCAAATGCATCATAGCCAGACAGTTTGGATGCATGAAGGTCCGAAAGGCTGGAAGCTTGCTTCATTATACAACATTGCTGCAAGTGCGTACAAATAAGTACCTCAAGGAGAAGTCAGAAGTAAATAGAGGGAACTGATTAACTTTGGCATGAGCATAAAAATCAGGCTTTGAAAAATATTTTTATTTTAGATTTTTTTTTTACTTTTTAAATTTTTAAATGAATTTACAATGTTTTCTGTCTTGTATGTCTTAGTGGATTTGGAGTCAAGTCCTTTCTTCATAATGTACCAGATTGTTAAGGAACAGGTTGGTCCAGGAGGCAAAAGGTGGTAATAACCGTTCAGGTATGGCCTATATGTGAGTCATGGGAGTGAGACACCGCTCACACCAGACTGGGTGACTTCCCAGACGGCGATCGTGGCTCTGTCAGGTGCCTTTGGGCTCTGCAAGCTCGGCTGTCCAGGAGCAGAGTTTGAAAAGCAGCTCACAGGGAACCCTACAGTTGTCAAAATTTTGTAAGAGATGTAGGCCCCCTTGCCTGCCTCCCCAGTATCTGGAAAAAAACAAAGCAAGCTTCACATGTATCAAACCAGGACAATCTGTCTCCTTTCCTAACCAGTGATACCAGAACACTTTAAAAACATTATTTCTGGGCATCTGAGTTAACTCTTTACTCAGAAAAATAGCTATAATTGTTAACACCGTTCTTCTGGGTTCTCTGTAAACTCATATATGGTTTTGCTACACTCAGTTCACATTTTTTGAGGTTTTCTGGACAATATTAACATGTAGAGACTGAGGGCTATGGCACACATTCACTGAGCTAATGAAGGTTTAGGACAGTTTTGCCCACTGCTGTGTTTTCTCCTCTACAGGGCAGAAGTGGGCAGCAATGTCTAAACCACCACTGCTGCATACTAGGGCTCACCTAGAGGAGCCTCAGGTTTTGTCCTGAGGCAAAAGCACTGTCAGAAGTGCTTGATGTAGGTCTACTGACGGAATCAGTAGCAGAGGCATCTGTGTAACATAAAAAAGATCATTGTATGTCTCAGTTTGACTACCTAGAAAGTAACAGTAATATTTAAACCACTCAGAAATAATAATTTTTTTTTTTAAATCTGCATAGCAGCTTATACAGCCATATTTCTAGGTGTGTAGCAGTATCAGCTAAATTCTTCCATGTCAACAGAGCCTTATATTTTACGGAACATTTCTGCAGTGGCTTTCATTTTGTCTAATGAACGTTTCAAGGAAAATGTTGTTCCGGAGTAAGCGTGTGGGCTGGCTATCTCTAAGCTTTGCTATGAAGATATAAGACTGCAAGGTAAATGATGTCTGAGAACCTGTGCACATATCCTTGCAGGCTGGGAGGCTGCCATACCCAGTACAATCCTGCTGCCTGGCTACCTTCCTATCAGCCCCTCTGCTCTATATAAGCCCAGGGGCTTGTGTAAGAAGTTGGAGTCTCTTCCTGGAATAATGAATACTTGAAGCAACCAGTATTGAACAATATACTTAGACGTGGAGGAAATGAAGATCTGCCACCATTGAGACAAATACTGGCCCTAATGTCTCCCATCGCTCCTATGGTGCTGGAGGGGTGAGAGTGTTCAGGTGTTTTGATGCGTCCATCCGCCCTCAGAGGTGTGATGTAGCCCTGCCACCCGTGCATGTGCCAATTCTCCCAGTGCTCACTCAAGCGTACGCTGACACTGTGGACCTCTGGTTGGCAAAGCCTGGAGCTGGAGGCTGTAGCAATGTCTGGGGAACGCACACAGACCCCACTTCCCGCCTGCTGTGAGAACAAGCGTTATGGGGCAGAACTCACATAACTTGGCTGAGTCCCAGCATGTGGAGCACTGCCAGTTGTGTTTTTTCCCATACCCATATGTTTACTGACTTTCCTTTACTAGTAAATCCTCAGCATGTTGTATCCTTCTACGCTTCTTTTCAACTTCCTTCATTTTCTCTGTGTAAATTGGCCAAGAACAGCTTGCTAGGTCCTTGACTGTGTCCTACCTTCATGTACACTTTGGTTCTTCCTCTCCCGCACGCTTCTTTTCCTCTCAACTCTCTACTCCTAGATGCTGATAGACCAATGCATTTAAAGTTATTTTTCTCTATTGGCTGTGTGTGGCAAACGTGACTATTCTCCATATCCAGCCATCTTTTCTCCAGCTTGCTGAGAGGGCACTGACGATATTTCTTTCCCTTCCTTTATGTTGGTTCCAGCACTATCTGACAGTGCTCATTGCAGGGATGATGGGATTCTCACTCCCAAGCTCTCAGCACACATTTTGGGGAAGCAGATGCTCTGTAAGCACGCCTCTCTACCCTGATAATATATTCACTGTATCCCAATAAGGATTTGATGTCTTTAATGTGTATCTGGTTCACATTGAGATCACACTTATTACTAGACATAGTTAAAAGATAAGTGACAGATGTAGTTTATTCCATAAAGTTAAGCAAAGATCACCAAAAGCAATACGTAAGATCTCGGAGAATAAGCCTTAGCGCAAGGATGTTTTATCTTTTAAAGTGAGGAGGTTGGTGCTCTCCCAGAGAACTCCTTAAGGAGATCATGGATGAAAGAAAACCAAAGCAGCCTTGTTTCGACTACCTGAAAACTTAACTTTATGCCTAGCTATCAGTTCAAGAGTTCTTCCCTCCAGGCTATGCTGCTGTGTGCAAACAGGGTATGTAGTCTCCCTTGACAAGATGCTGCCCTACTGAGATCTGATATTCCTTTGGTTTCCTCCCGCTATTAATGCGTTGTATTTCAGAGAAACACACAGGGAATGCAAATCAAGAATCAAAAGGTAACCTTGAGGACTTTTATGGCTGCCCTTGGTGTTTTAAAGCCACTCTTAAGTATGCCTTTCTTTCTTTCTTTCTTTCCTAAGTTAGAGGATTTCTTAATGTTGTGACTTTTTGCTTATAGCTGTTCAGCATCTCTGGGACTGCAACACTAATATTTTGCAGCTCATTTGAGAAAACAGATTTTTTTTTTTGAGTGAGATGCCATGGTATTGTATCAGTCCCTTTCCCCTCTTCTCATCTGAAGAGGTCAGCTGAACCACAGCCGTAAGCCTACAGCATAACTTCTCTCAAAACACATAAAATTCTGTTTGTTTTCTTGCTTACAGCCTGTACGATTTGCAGTAGGAACATTTTCATGGCCTTGTAGTACCTTCCAGCTGTCATAGTAGAAATGTTTACAGCATCTCTGACAGTTTCATGATTCAAGGTATATCAAGGTCCCTGCAGAGCCTTGGACGCTGGAGCTCTTCAAGTTTTCGAAGTTATTGGAGAGCCTGCTGGCACCAGCTGCTTCAACATCACTCCTTTATCAACCAGCTGTCTTGTCTCTTCCACCCTTACTTAGTGTGAAGAGGAATACCACAGGTCTCTGGGCACCTTGACACATCCCCTAAAAAAGAAGTTGGACCATCCCTTTGGAGGAGCCATTGATTTTTCCCACTGACCCTGCTCTTCTTGACCTGGTAAATCCACGCCAGAACAAAAGTTTGCTCTGCTTAGCTAGGTAACTTAATCCAGCTGAACCTTTCTGAATGTTTATGACAACACCTTGAACAAGATACAGGCACACAATTCCTGTTGATGCGAACTACCCAGCACTTGCATCCTCAGGTGAAAAGCAGTAGGTAGGGATGGGTCAAATGTGGATGCAGAATTAGGGTCAACGTTTTAGTGCTTTTCACTTCAGACAGGCAAAAGTTTCTGGCACCAGAATCGGTCACTAAACTGAAGCAGTGAAAATCACTACTATCAAGTCTTGCCTTACTTTGTTGAGGTCTCTCAGGGGAAAAAGAAACTCAGCTCTGCTCATCAGAGGATAAGTAGTGGGTCTAAGGGAGATTCCAGGCACAAACAAACTCTGGAGGAGAAATACTGCTGCATCTGATGCATCTCTGATGAGGGAAAAAAAAAAAAATGAACCCTTCAAGTTTTAGCAGCTTGGTTTTAGAAAAGGCCCAAGACTGGCCTGGAACAGGCTTTGGCATGAGAATGTTTGATGACAATTCTTCTGGTCAGAGACCTTTTATTTCCACAGGATCTGAACTTGGTCCTCACACCCTTCCTGAGACAGCCATTCGAGTCCTTGTTTCCTGTTGCACATATCTTTCTTCACGGCCCTTTCTTCCACCTAGCAGAGATTCAGAGAGACTTCTGTCAGCTATACAGCCTTGTTCCCAATTAGGACAGCTCTTTGGGTTTATCCCAAAATTTCTCCAACGGTTGTGTCAGAATTCCATCCAAATTAAGAAATGAACATCTGCTTTCTTTCCCAAGCCTCACACCTCTGTGACTGAGTCATCTTTGGGCACTAAATACCAAGAAGACCATTTTTTTACTGGTGTGTTATGACCTGTGAATCGTCCTGGCTGGTTCCTTGCGGTGAGCAGGCTGTACTGCACTAGAGCTCAGTTACTATTGTTACTATCATCTCAGGTGTCTGCAGGGAGCTTCATGCCTGGGGCACCACTCTTTCAACCCCATCTCTGCAATTGCCAAGGCACCGTGCAACAATAATATATTTAATAGAACAGTCTTTTCTTTTCTTAAGAAGACCCTGAGACCCAGCTCCACATCGCCAGCAAGT
Source organism: Fregata magnificens (assembly GCA_013389945.1). Taxonomy (NCBI): domain Eukaryota; kingdom Metazoa; phylum Chordata; class Aves; order Suliformes; family Fregatidae; genus Fregata; species Fregata magnificens. Next base: position 263,857 of record WAAD01008409.1, read on the forward strand.
GTATGATGGAAAGAAGTATTGGATTCACCCAGCATTTACGGGCTGGCTCTCAAAAGAAAAGAAAAATTATTAATAGTGACTGCAGGTCTCTAAGCTGTAATATCCATATGCACAGTTGCTACCTATTTTCCTTCCTTCCTGTTTCTCCAAGTCTCTTTTTTTGGTACTTCTGTTGTTCAGCCTCACCACACTACACTGCTATTTTGTGATTATGTACACAGTGGGAGGGAAGGTAGAGCATGTGTGCCCCCTCTGGGTATTGCTTCGGTAAAAACAAGTCTGGCTCAAGTGGTGTGCAAACCTCCACACTGTAAATGTATGTATCTGCAAAAAACATATCCAGGAACCACAGTCACGGGAAAGTAACCTCACTTTCCTCCTCTTTGCTGCATAACACTCCCCTCTGCCTGTCCTTTGGGAATAGCATCCACTTACACAAAACTTCCCTCAGAATCCGGAGGAAGACTGACAGTCAAACTGTAGCCAACTCGTGCGTGGGAGGACAAGAAGGATTTCTTGAACAGTGTAAGAGGTTACCAGCAAAGCAAATAATAACAGCCCAGCAGAAAGACAAGCATACCAAAATGCAAGACTGGTAATTATCTAGAACTCAGGTAGGACTAGGATGCCCATGCTACAGGGTATTACAGGGAATAGCTAGAAAGATACAGCTTTTGCCTTGGTATGTTTGTGTCTACATTAAGACAAAATGCAGCAAATGGGTGAAATGAACAGGGTAGCAAAGAGGTAGTAATATTTTGATAGATATTTATTTCCCTCTCATGCCAGAACCACAGAAGAATCAGGATAAAATAATGAAAATGCTACAGTGGTACTGTCTAGTGACATGTGGATGAAATAATGTAGCCATCCTATCTGCCAAGCTGAAGTTCGGTTGCCAAGTCCTTGAGCTTTACCACGAGAAATGCTCCTTCCCCTAACCTCAGCTTCCCATCCATGTAATTTGCAGTTATCCCCTGAATTAAGATTTTAGTGATGGAAACAGCAGTGATTTCTGCATGTTAGTAAGAGACTACCTTTCTATATATTCTAGCTGACATTTTAGCCATTTTCTCTGATTTAATGTGTTAGCTAGTATAGGACACTGACATTTGGGAGGGCAAAAAGCAGCACCTCTGAAGACGCCAATCCCTCACAACTTCCTGCAACTCCCTCTCACCGTTGACTCTGTGCACTGGTTTCTTTTCCTTGGGTAGATTTTAGAGACCAGTAACAAAAAAGGTTTTTCTAAACCTTTAATTTTGGTGGATCACTGCTGGGATATTTCAGAGCCAAAGCAGAAGGAAACACCAGCAGGGCAGGTCTCTCCCCGCAAGCGGGGGAAGCCGTGATCCAGCACGGGAAGCGAAGGACTTGAAGAGCCTGAGGATGGGGCAGCACGTTGCTTCACCTGAGCACCCAGGAGGAGCGGTTGCACGAGGACCTGTTACATTGCAAAGCGTTAATTTCCGTTACTGAATGGGTCTTAGAGCTCTAGCTGGTCCCAGCCCCAGGTAAAGACGGCAGGGGTACCAAGTGTGACAGCCTGGGCTAATTAAGAGAAGCAACTAAGCACCCTTCCGCAATTAATTTTATGAAAACCAGAACAACTGTTGCTGAAGGCCATCGGTCTCCCAGCAAGTTCAATCAGAAACGGAGCGCTTGGCACCCCTTGGCCCAGGGGCGCAAACAGCCCGGGAAGCCCGGTGGGACCGTGAGGAGATAACGCTCGCCTGCCCACCAACCCTTAACGGCCGCGCAGGCCC